>CM036551.1:27217413-27252413 GCA_020745685.1 Tautogolabrus adspersus | reverse complement strand
ATAGTGGGAGAGTAACTGTGTATGTGTGAGCATGTAATAAGTCCAGTTAGCAAAGTTAGCACCAGCACTAGTTTGGTAACGTCTGCCATCACACTAATCTCATGTCAACAAAAGCAGTGTTGTCACTAACGCGTTACAAATTAACGCGTTATTGTAATCTGATTACTTTCTTTCAGTAACGAGTAATCTAACGCGTTCATTTTTCCAAACCAGTAATCTGATTAAAGTTAGTTTCCTAAGTGGCTGTGCGTTACTATTTTGTTATTGCCTCATAATGTATGTAGATTGCAGAATTTTGTTGTCATTTTCGAAGAGAATGAGCGGAGCTGATACGTTTCACTGTATTCATTGTGTGTGCTTCCACTGGGTCCGCTGCGCTGCGTCTCAGCTCCGTCTCAGCTCCGGCAGTCCGGAGCCCTCCGGAGCTGATACGCAAGACTTCTATTTTTGCCGGATGCCGGAGCACGACGCATCAAGTCAGCACAGAAAAGAACAAGCGGGACGGGAAGTCAGACACCGATACAACATTAAAACATCCGGTTTATTTTCAGAATAAAAGACTCCTTTTTAACGGTTCAGAAAAACGACTGTATGTGTTTTTGTTTATGTGTTTATAAGGTTAATATAGAGTTTAATACCATGTACATCGTATTATCTCGTGCTGTCGCGAGTTAATCTTTAAAATACCGCGGGAATTCCTTTGTCTCTGCACCCCAGCTGACCGGCTGTGCTCTGCGTGCTGGGGACGGAGCACGCAGCCGGTGGGTATTGAAGGACGGGGGTGCACGGAGCCGTCACGCACCGGAGCGGACACGCAATGTACACATGTCGGCGTTATGTTGAGGCAGCGAAGGGAGGAAATCGGTAAAAAGTAACTTATTAGTTACTTTTAAAGTAACTTAGTTACTTTGATGAAAAAGTAATCAGTAAAGTAACTGGATTACTTTTTTGAGGAGTAATCAGTAATCAGTAATCGGATTACTTTTTCAAGTAATCTGTGACAACACTGAACAAAAGTGACAGTGTCGCACAATGACGTTAAACGAAGGAGAAACCGACGCACAGCGTGACGTTACAGGAACAAAACTCTGTTTTCCCCGTCTACACAGAAACACCTTAAACTGAGTTTCTGAACATCTTCACCCTGAAGGAGTTTTACTAAAGGAGCGTTTTCAGTAACCTTGAACAACGTGCACGTACGAAAGGTCACAGATAAACCTCAGTTTTCAGAAATACCCCCGTCGATGGGGAGCAGTAAAAACAAGTTAAAAAAAAAAGAAGTCAGATGGAGAAACATGAAGCTCCTCATCACCAGCTGCTCAGAGTGTCAACGTCACTCCTCTACATCACCTCCTCCTCCTCCTTGAGCTCTGATTGCACTCAGGTGTGAGGAGGTACGCCCCTAATTCTACATCCCTTTAAGCCTTAATATAATGTAAACAGGTGAGTAGAAACATTCAGTCCGTACAGTTGAAGAGAGAAATGAGCTCTAGAGACCCAAACTGTTTTTATACCAGACTGTAAACATGTTTATTTTAACATGGAGCTCTATGAGGACTGACTCACTGCAGGAGACACACTCTAGTGGACACTGGAGGAACTGCAGCTGTAAAGTTGGACATTTTAACATGGGGCTCTATGAGGACTGACTCACTGCAGGAGACAGACTCTAGTGGACACTGGAGGAACTGCAGCTGCAAAGTTGGACATTTTAACATGGAGCTCTATGAGGACTGACTCACTGCAGGAGACAGACTCTAGTGGACACTGGAGGAACTGCAGCTGCAAAGTTGGACATTTTAACATGGGGCTCTATGGGGACTGACTCACTGCAGGAGACAGACTCTAGTGGACACTGGAGGAACTGCAGCTGTAAAGTTGGACATTTTAACATGGGGCTCTATGAGGACTGACTCACTGCAGGAGACAGACTCTAGTGGACACTGGAGGAACTGCAGCTGTAAAGTTGGACATTTTAACATGGGGCTCTATGAGGACTGACTCACTGCAGGAGACAGACTCTAGTGGACACTGGAGGAACTGCAGCTGTAAAGTTGGACATTTTAACATGGGGCTCTATGAGGACTGACTCACTGCAGGAGACAGACTCTAGTGGACACTGGAGGAACTGCAGCTGTAAAGTTGGACATTTTAACATGGGGCTCTATGAGGACTGACTCACTGCAGGAGACAGACTCTAGTGGACACTGGAGGAACTGCAGCTGCAAAGTTGGACATTTTAACATGGAGCTCTATGAGGACTGACTCACTGCAGGAGACAGACTCTAGTGGACACTGGAGGAACTGCAGCTGCAAAGTTGGACATTTTAACATGGGGCTCTATGGGGACTGACTCACTGCAGGAGACAGACTCTAGTGGACACTGGAGGAACTGCAGCTGTAAAGTTGGACATTTTAACATGGGGCTCTATGGGGACTGACTCACTGCAGGAGACAGACTCTAGTGGACACTGGAGGAACTGCAGCTGTAAAGTTGGACATTTTAACATGGGGCTCTATGGGGACTGACTCACTGCAGGAGACAGACTCTAGTGGACACTGGAGGAACTGCAGCTGTAAAGTTGGACATTTTAACATGGGGCTCTATGGAGACTGACTCACTGCAGGAGACAGACTCTAGTGGACACTGGAGGAACTGCAGCTGTAAAGTTGGACATTTTAACATGGGGCTCTATGGGGACTGACTCACTGCAGGAGACAGACTCTAGTGGACACTGGAGGAACTGCAGCTGTAAAGTTGGACATTTTAACATGGGGCTCTATGGGGACTGACTCACTGCAGGAGACAGACTCTAGTGGACACTGGAGGAACTGCAGCTGTAAAGTTGGACATTTTAACATGGGGCTCTATGGGGACTGACTCACTGCAGGAGACAGACTCTAGTGGACACTGGAGGAACTGCAGCTGTAAAGTTAGACATTTTAACATGGAGCTCTATGAGGACTGACTCACTGCAGGAGACAGACTCTAGTGGACACTGAAGGAACTGCAGCTGTAAAGTTGGACATTTTAACATGGGGCTCTATGGGGACTGACTCACTGCAGGAGACAGACTCTAGTGGACACTGGAGGAACTGCAGCTGTAAAGTTGGACATTTTAACATGGGGCTCTATGGGGACTGACTCACTGCAGGAGACAGACTCTAGTGGACACTGGAGGAACTGCAGCTGTAAAGCTGGACATTTTAACATGGGGCTCTATGAGGACTGACTCACTGCAGGAGACAGACTCTAGTGGACACTGGAGGAACTGCAGCTGTAAAGTTGTACATTTTAACATGGAGCTCTATGGGGACTGACTCACTGCAGGAGACAGACTCTAGTGGACACTGGAGGAACTGCAGTTTGTGGTACGTCTGAATCAGCTTGAGTTTTTAGCCTTAATTGTTGGTTTATTTCATGAAGTATTTCATGGCAATAAACCTGATTCTGATTCTGATTCTTATAAGTCGGGTTAAAGTGAATAAGGAACCAACATTTGTGCTGACAGCTTCAAACCAACAAACAAACAAACAAACATCTTTCCATGTAGAGTCTAAGGGCCTGATTTACTAAGATCCCAATTAAAGAGTACTAAATTGCGTGTTCACTCCAAAAAATTGCACGTTTGGCTTGTGGGCGTTTTGCGGGTGATCTACTAAGAAACTTTGCGTGAATGATAACGGGTGCAAACCTTGAGGAGGCGGTAGTATTTAAGTCAGGCTTTTGCGTGTTCTACTGGGTTACGTCACGGAGAGTTTGGACGGAAAGCAGAATGACTGCAAGCACAAAATAGGTATTAGTGGGAGAGGCAAATGAACGTATAGTATTCTCGAGTTATAGCAGATACATCTGAATATAACAAAAAGAACATTTGGCTTATAAGAAAACCTCGGCATTAAACAGGGCCTCTCTTTTCTTCCCTCCATCCTTTGAATGAATTGTCATACATTGCGCAGGAGGTGCGAGCTGTGTCCTCTGTGGCACCGGCGCTCAGGCGCGCCCCTCGGACTATTGTTGCGCACCAGACTGCTGGCCAGCGCTGTGTCTGATCGGACATAAATGTCCTGGCAAGAGGTATCGAAGACGGGGGTACAAGCAGTGGTGAGGTCCCCCCATCCAAGTGCCTACAGCTTGGCAGCAGGGGGCTGTAGAGGTTGGAGACGAGCGCGATAGGGAGAGGAGCGCACCGGAGGAGACGAGCTGGAGAGACGCGCAACCCGAGAAAAAGGAAATGCCCAGTTTAAAATGTAATGTTGGTGAGAAGAGGGAAATAGGACATAAATGTCAATGTGTAAATTCTTTAGAATGCAGAGGCTGTGAATGTTCAGTTCTATTAGTTTAATCATGGTGTTTCTCTTTGTTCACTATTATTGAATCCAAATTAAAAAATAATGCATGTCATTTATTTTTATGTCATTATAAACATGTTAACATGTTGGGGGAAAAACGTGATCTTTATACCTTCTTTTATTGAGCCTCTGTCTCCTCCTAACTGCAGCCTGTTGTGTGTAACACTGGGCTCCTGGATTAGCACCTTCCTTTCAAAGGTGTTAAATTTAGACACCGTCACAATCACCGCAATTTGTGCCAGGCTTGGTAATAACAATGCGTGTACTAACTTCACTTATTTGAATTTTCTCCTCCCAGTATTTTGCACGCTACGGCAGAAACGCCCCATATTACATATTCATTAAGGCAAACGTGCTAAATGGACAATGCGTGTTGTTTTGCTCATATGAAAGACGCAATCCTCACTGCACGCTGTTAGTAGATCAGATAGCACATTTTTTGCTGGTGGTATCAAGTTTGCACACGTTTTAAGACACGCAAACCTTTAGTAAATCAGACCCTAAGTGTTTGTGACGAGCTGATAAAAGTTTATCTGTAAAGCAGTGCCTTCAGCTGACACGTCAGATTATGAGTTGATCTCTTTCTTTTCCTGCTTTGACTCAACAACATGAAAATAACTAAACTTATTCGTCACCTTTTTTTCTCTGCAAAGTAAAAAACATTCATTCAGCAGCAGAAGTCATTGGCTGCTTCTGAGCTGTCAAATAGGTGTGTGGATCAGATTAACAGACGTCAACAAGTGGAAAACTCAAACTGATAAAGAGGAAGTGTTTATCCTCAGCATGTTATCTGACATCAGACGGTTATTTATAGAGACACAGAGAACATGTCAGAATAACGTCCCACTGTCCACTCCCATCTCTGTCCTCGAAACACTTCGTTCAAACACCTGTCTCACTCTTTTCTATCTCTACATATTTTCATATTTCCTTTATTTAAACTCTCGTTCTCAACCCAAACACAGGTTAGTGGGTCAAAGGTCAGGGGTTAGTTTAGCTGGGGGTGTTATTGGGGTGGTGCTGAAACACGTGAAAAATGGTTTTCTGAGTGCTGACATGCAGGAAGTTCCTCAGAAGACTGTTTGCAACACTCCACTTCCTCTTAACCCTTGGTGCTGTGATGACAGGGAGGAGTCGGACGTGACGCTCTGCGGCGGCGGACTCGTCGTTTGGACAGGAAGAGCTTCACATTAATGTTTAAAGTGTGACTGTGGGGGGGCGGGTGCTGTAGACTCCTCTCTGCACAGCCTACATCACTTCTTTAAATACTTTATTCATCATCAAACGACAGAGACTAGCTCCATGGTACAACTCAGAAAGCCGTACTCTAAAACTAACGTCGCGTAAACTTGAAAGAGTGTGGCGCTCCACCAAAACGGATGAATCTCGTTTAATATGGCAAGATAGTCATAATAAATACATGAAAGCTTTACGTCATGCTCGAGCTGCCTATTACTCGTCTCTAATGGAAGAAAATCAAAAAAAAGTAATGATTTCATGAGCTTTTTTAACCATCAAATATTAAACATTAGAGACTAAATTAGTAACCTATCTTTACCCGGAGCAGATACCTCCGATACGTCAGAAACAGTTCTGAAACCTGATTTTAACCTCGACTGTTTTTCTCCCATTGACCTTTCAGAACTAAACTCAATTATTTCTGCGTCTAAACCGTCAACCTGTCTCTTAGACCCGATCCCAACTAAGCTGTTTAAGGAAATCTTTCCTCTAGTTAGCAGCTCTATACTAGATATGATCAATATATCTTTAGTGGCAGGTTATGTACCACAGTCATTTAAAGTAGCCGTAATTAAACCGCTTCTTAAAAAGCCTACTCTTGATGCAGGAACTCTAGCTAACTATAGACCTATCTCTAACCTTCCTTTTATCTCAAAGATCCTGGAGAAAGTGGTAGCTAATCAGTTGTGTGACTTTCTCCATGACAACAGTTTATTTGAGGAGTTTCAGTCAGGATTTAGAGTCCACCATAGCACTGAGACTGCTCTAGTTAAAGTAACCAATGATCTTCTTCTAGCCTCAGACAGGGGACTTCTCTCTGTGCTCGTCCTGTTAGATCTTAGTGCTGCTTTTGACACGATTGACCATCAAATCCTGTTAGAGAGACTAGAACAATGACTTGGAATTACAGGGACTGCTTTAAGCTGGTTTAAATCCTATTTATCAGACAGATCTCAGTTTGTACATGTTCATGATGAGTCCTCTATGCACACCAAAGTCAGCCATGGAGTGCCACAAGGATCAGTGCTTGGACCGATTCTCTTTACATTATATATGCTTCCTCTGGGTAATATTATGAGGAGACATTCAATAGATTTTCATTGTTATGCAGACGATACTCAGCTATACGTATCAATGAAGCCAGATGACACCAATCAGTTATGTACACTAGAAGCTTGTCTTAAGGACAGTAGGACGTGGATGACCAGAAACTTTTTGTTGCTTAACTCAGACAAGACTGAAGTTATTGTGCTTGGACCTAAGAACCTCAGAGAGACTTTTTCTAATGATATAACTGCCCTTAATGACATCAGCGTGGCATCTAGCACCACTGTTAGGAATCTAGGAGTTTTATTTGATCAAGATATGTCCTTTAACTCTCACATAAAACACATTTCAAGGACAGCTTATTTCCACCTTCGTAATGTATCTAAGATCAGGCAGATCCTGTCACCATGCAGAAAAACTAGTTCATGCATTTGTTACCTCCAGGTTGGATTACTGTAATTCTCTTTTATCAGGGTGCTCTGGTAAATCTCTAAAGACTCTTCAACTAGTCCAAAATGCTGCAGCTCGTGTACCTGCAGTCTCTAAATGTACTATGGGAGGTAGAGCCTTCAGTTATCAGGCCTGCTTGTGGTACCTACAGTCTCTAAATGTACTATGGGAGGTAGAGCCTTCAGTTATCAGGCCTGCTCGTGGTACCTACAGTCTCTAAATGTACTATGGGAGGTAGAGCCTTCAGTTATCAGACCTGCTCGTGGTACCTACGGTCTCTAAATGTACTATGGGAGGTAGAGCCTTCAGTTATCAGGCCTGCTCGTGGTACCTACGGTCTCTAAATGTACTATGGGAGGTAGAGCCTTCAGTTATCAGGCCTGCTCGTGGTACCTACGGTCTCTAAATGTACTATGGGAGGTAGAGTCTTCAGTTATCAGGCCTGCTCGTGGTACCTACAGTCTCTAAATGTACTATGGGAGGTAGAGTCTTCAGTTATCAGGCCTGCTTGTGGTACCTACAGTCTCTAAATGTACTATGGGAGGTAGAGCCTTCAGTTATCAGACCTGCTCGTGGTACCTACGGTCTCTAAATGTACTATGGGAGGTAGAGTCTTCAGTTATCAGGCCTGCTCGTGGTACCTACAATCTCTAAATGTACTATGGGAGGTAGAGCCTTCAGTTATCAGACCTGCTCGTGGTACCTACAGTCTCTAAATGTACTATGGGAGGTAGAGCCTTCAGTTATCGGGCCTGCTCGTGGTACCTACTGTCTCTAAATGTACTATGGGAGGTAAAGCCTTCAGTTATCAGGCCTGCTCGTGGTACCTACAGTCTCTAAATGTACTATGGGAGGTAGAGCCTTCAGTTATCAGGCCTGCTCGTGGTACCTACAGTCTCTAAATGTACTATGGGAGGTAGAGCCTTCAGTTATCAGGCCTGCTCGTGGTACCTACGGTCTCTAAATGTACTATGGGAGGTAGAGCCTTCAGTTATCAGGCCTGCTCGTGGTACCTACAGTCTCTAAATGTACTATGGGAGGTAGAGCCTTCAGTTATCAGGCCTGCTCGTGGTACCTACAGTCTCTAAATGTACTATGGGAGGTAGAGCCTTCAGTTATCAGGCCTGCTCGTGGTACCTACAGTCTCTAAATGTACTATGGGAGGTAGAGCCTTCAGTTATCAGGCCTGCTCGTGGTACCTACAGTCTCTAAATGTACTATGGGAGGTAGAGCCTTCAGTTATCCGGCCTGCTCGTGGTACCTACAGTCTCTAAATGTACTATGGGAGGTAGAGCCTTCAGTTATCAGGCCTGCTCGTGGTACCTACAGTCTCTAAATGTACTATGGGAGGTAGAGCCTTCAGTTATCAGGCCTGCTCGTGGTACCTACGGTCTCTAAATGTACTATGGGAGGTAGAGCCTTCAGTTATCAGGCCTGCTCGTGGTACCTACAGTCTCTAAATGTACTATGGGAGGTAGAGCCTTCAGTTATCCGGCCTGCTCGTGGTACCTACAGTCTCTAAATGTACTATGGGAGGTAGAGCCTTCAGTTATCAGGCCTGCTCGTGGTACCTACAGTCTCTAAATGTACTATGGGAGGTAGAGCCTTCAGTTATCAGGCCTGCTCGTGGTACCTACAGTCTCTAAATGTACTATGGGAGGTAGAGCCTTCAGTTATCAGACCTGCTCGTGGTACCTACAGTCTCTAAATGTACTATGGGAGGTAGAGCCTTCAGTTATCAGGCCTGCTCGTGGTACCTACAGTCTCTAAATGTACTATGGGAGGTAGAGCCTTCAGTTATCGGGCCTGATCGTGGTACCTACAGTCTCTAAATGTACTATGGGAGGTAGAGCCTTCAGTTATCAGGCCTGCTCGTGGTACCTACGGTCTCTAAATGTACTATGGGAGGTAGAGCCTTCAGTTATCAGGCCTGCTCGTGGTACCTACAGTCTCTAAATGTACTATGGGAGGTAGAGCCTTCAGTTATCCGGCCTGCTCGTGGTACCTACAGTCTCTAAATGTACTATGGGAGGTAGAGCCTTCAGTTATCAGGCCTGCTCGTGGTACCTACAGTCTCTAAATGTACTATGGGAGGTAGAGCCTTCAGTTATCAGGCCTGCTCGTGGTACCTACTGTCTCTAAATGTACTATGGGAGGTAGAGCCTTCAGTTATCAGACCTGCTCGTGGTACCTACAGTCTCTAAATGTACTATGGGAGGTAGAGCCTTCAGTTATCAGGCCTGCTCGTGGTACCTACAGTCTCTAAATGTACTATGGGAGGTAGAGCCTTCAGTTATCGGGCCTGATCGTGGTACCTACAGTCTCTAAATGTACTATGGGAGGTAGAGCCTTCAGTTATCAGGCCTGCTCGTGGTACCTACAGTCTCTAAATGTACTATGGGAGGTAGAGCCTTCAGTTATCAGGCCTGCTCGTGGTACCTACAGTCTCTAAATGTACTATGGGAGGTAGAGCCTTCAGTTATCAGGCCTGCTCGTGGTACCTACAGTCTCTAAATGTACTATGGGAGGTAGAGCCTTCAGTTATCAGGCCTGCTCGTGGTACCTACGGTCTCTAAATGTACTATGGGAGGTAGAGCCTTCAGTTATCAGACCAATCTTAACCCCAGAGGTGAACTATGAACGTGATGCTGATGTTGTAAAACCATCAACGTGAAGTATCCTGGTAGATTATATACCTTTATTTGAAACCTCGTAGTTAGTTAGGATTATTTCACCGGTCAGAAGGCACAGGGGAAAGATTTTTAGATCAGCTGTAGTCCATTTTCTGAACATTGTAGTTTCACCACGGCAGACCCACGTCACTAACCTCCGTCGCCGTCGCATTATTACGCCACCGAGTGGAAATGAGGTCAGATTGTCAAAACAACGCGATCGCCTTTCCTTAAGTCCTTTATGAATTCTCCTAACACCTTTCCTTAACCCCATGATGTTTTCCACGGGGTTAAGGTGAAGAGGAGAGAGAGAGAGGAGAGAGGAGGAGGGTTCTTGTAGGTGGAGTTGATGTCTTGATGGCAGGCAGGTGTGTTGACGTCAGATTGGGGGGGGGGCAGGAGCTGCAGGATCAGTTGCTGCAGGAGCAGGATCAGGGGCAGGGGCAGGATCAGGAGCAGGATCAGGAGCTGCAGGAGCAGGATCAGGAGCTGCAGGATCAGGAGCTGCAGGAGCAGGATCAGGAGCTGCAGGATCAGGAGCTGCAGGATCAGGAGCTGCAGGAGCAGGATCAGGAGCTGCAGGATCAGGAGCTGCAGGATCAGGAGCTGCAGGAGCAGGATCAGGAGCTGCAGGATCAGGAGCAGGTTCAGGAGCTGCAGGAGCAGGATCAGGAGCAGGATCAGGGGCAGGATCAGGAGCAGGATCAGGAGCAGGATCAGGACCTGCAGGAGCAGGATCAGGGGCAGGATCAGGAGCTGCAGGATCAGGGGCAGGAGCTGCAGGAGCAGGATCAGGGGCAGGATCAGGATCAGGATCAGGGGCAGGATCAGGAGCAGGATCAGGGGCAGGTACTGAGACCATTTCCTCCCGAAGCTGCTCACTATGATTCTACTGATCCAATATTCACGAGGTGTTTCACACTTTAATTTTAGATGTCTTTACAAACATTACAAGATGAAAGTCCTCCTGTTGGATCCACCTGCTGGTAGAGTCCGGCAACCTTTAAATGTTAATGAATGATAAAGTGATGAAGAATGAATCATGTAGAGCTGATCTGCTTCAGTATCGTCTTTGTTGTGTTTCTGATGTCATGCTTTTATTGAGGATCCTTTTCAGATTGAAACTTTACAGCTTCACACTTTTCTTTAAAGGTCGTGAACTGTTTCAGGTCGATGATGTGAAAAGAATCAGTTCGTTTGTTTCAGTATCTGTTAGCGGAATATTTACACTCGTTTCTGACTCTTCTTGTTTTTTCATTTATTCTTTAAATGAAGCTTCTTCAGTTCTTCAGCTGAAGGAAATCTTTACGTCTTCGTCACCTGATATATATTTATTTAAAGGTTTAGTTTTTATTTGAGATAAAATTATCTCTGTGAGGAGGAAGATGTGCTGCCTTTAATTTAAAGTCAGTAATTTAAAATGTAAGTTAAAAATGTTAAAAAGTGGTCATGATAAGTTAGAGTTAAAAGATTAAAAACACTTCATTTTCTACATAACTTCATGGTTTATACTGCCATCTATTGGTCATTGTGGGTAGTTGTTCAGAAATTCACATGCTGCAGTTAAGCAGTCAGAAGGACAGAGACAGAGGATTTATGTTGCTGCTGAGTGGTTGTCTGCTACGCTTCGGCCTTGGAGACCATTTGTCTGTAAGTTTGATGTTTAGTTCATGATAAAACTGTCGAGATATAAACACAATTTCACGTTAGAAACTTTTAGTTGTTTTTGTCTCACATGTGCTTTGCTAACTAATGCTAATTGTAGGAGGTAACAGTTTTCCCTCTGCTACGATAGCATGTAGCTTAGTGTTTATTTAGCAGTATTTTTAGGCTGTTCTGTGTTTGCTTGTATGTAGATAGCAATGTTTAGACTTTGTAATCATATATTTGTTATCTGTACTGACGTATTGTTATTCTCTTTGTAATATTGCAGTTTGACGAAAAAACAAACAAGAAGGAATTCAGTAAAATCAACGAAAGACAAGCCGTGTGTTTTTATTGGAGGACTTTTGTTTGAGTGTTCTCTGGCTGTCTAACCCTGAACATTGGAACGTGCAGAAAGGGCCGTACAGAAGAGTTCAAACATTGAATGTTTGACATGATAAGTTATAGAAAGTCAAGAATTGTTTGATTTGTCTCTTTTAAAGAAAAGTTATTTCACATCTTTATTTTTTTATATCAGAATATTTAAAAAGTGAGACGTTGACAAAAAGGTGGATTCAAGATGAAACGTGTTATTGAGGATCAATGGGGGCGGCAGTAGATCAGTCTGTAGGGAACCAGAGGGTCGCTGGGTTCAAGTCCCGGTGTGGAACGATGCGGTTAGTCTAGTAGCTGGAGAGGTGCCGGGTCACTTCCTGAGTACTGCCGAGTTGGCAAGGCACCGAACGCCAAACCGCTCTGGCTCACTCTGAGATGGATTTCTCTCCCCAACATGTTCTGCGTGTGATTGAACATCTTGTCTAAGTAACTGTTCAGTTCAATAAGTTAGACTGACTTTACAAAGATATTCAATGACCTGTATTTAAAAAGGTCTGACTTTCACGTCCTTCTGAAACGCATCATGTTGCCTCTTCTGCCCCCTTGTGGTTGAACCAGGAAGTAAAAAGCTGACACATCTTCAGAGAAGACAAACTCAAACCTCCAGTCGTTCATATTTTCTTATTTAATGCATCTTATTGTTTTCATATTTTACATGTTTTTAACTTTCAGTTACACATGAAACAAAAAGCAGCCATGAGCAGAGAAAAGGGATCTCCCACAACGTAACGAAGCGAAGCGTTGAGTTTCCTGTTGAAATGAAGGTCAGAGAGAACGGAGCGACGCCTTCTCTTCTTACAAACATTCAAGATAAAAAACGATGATGATGTTTGGACAGAGATTTTTCATTCAGCAGAGGTATAAAAAAAACGTCTTCAGGTTAAAGAAGAACTTCCTGCTGTTTCCAATATAAATAATGGCGAGACTAAAAGCGTCTGAATACTGCGGCTGTGGATCTACGAGGCACTTCATGACGTCTGGATTAAAAGTGAATCATCGATAAAACAAACGGACCCATGAGGCTGAAGTCCATCTCTGCGTTAAACACCTGTTTATCTCTAGAGGGCGCCACTCGAAGGGCGTCTCTCACAAATGTTGTAAACAAACTGTAGATCTGATCAAAGTTACCGTTTGGGAGGTGGTCAGGCACACACGGCAGATTACATGGGATTAAACACAAAGACTTGAAGCGGGTTTGAGAAATGTTCTGCTGATACACATCAGGGGGGAGGAGCTCGGGGGGAAGAGGAGGGGGAGGGGGGGTCCCCTCAGTCCAGTTCATAAAAACTGAAAGATTTTAAACTTTGACTGAAATGACGGAATGGAGACGACACTGAGGCCTCTCCCTGCAACACGAGATATAGATAGATAGATGACAGCGGGGGAGGGTGATGTACAGTTTTGGGAGGGGGGGGGGGTTGATGTGGGGTATGTATGGGTGGGGTATCAGTTAAGCAGCTCCAGGTAAGTGATGGGTACTCTTCCACTCTGGTTTCCTCTCTCTCCCAACAGCCAGTCTGAGTCCATGCCGGGGACGCTGCTCACTGTGATCACCTGAGGACACACACAAATACACACGCACACACGTGCATACACACAAACAGGTACACACACACGTTCATACACACAAACAGGTACACACACACACACACACACACACACAGTAATTAGTGTAAAGATAAACCGGTTTTGCCTTAAAGATACGAGTGATTCGTCACCGGTTTGATGAGGTATAGCTTTCTATCCTGTCTTCTGTGTTTATCGTCTTTACTCTCGTGAGACTCGTGAGTTTGACCTTTGACCCTGTCATGAGAGTAACGTAAACTCAGGGGATTCACAGTCTCCTCAGAGATGAAGTCATGAGAACTTCATATGAAGAGGAAGCTTTGTGATTAAACACGACGACAGGATGAAGAATGTCACCTGTTCAGAGTGAAACATGCTAGGATGCTAAACACTTTCTCTGATATAAATTCGAGCATGTCAGTATGAAAACCTGAAGAGCGTTCAACAGTTTAGTGTCTGACCTCGTCAGCCAGCAGGGAGAGCTCGCTGCTGCTCGCCGCGTCGTAGTCGTACAGGACTCGAGCTTTGCGGCTGCCGCTGGAGCTCCTCAGCTCGTTGAATCCTCCTGATGTTCCAGTGGAGCTGCTGCGACCCGCAGAGACGCTGGGCAGAGAGGCTGACACGGGGATGGTAGGAACAGAGATGCTGGCTCCACCCGACACCGACGACTGGTTGTTATTGGAGAACGAGGAGGGGAAACTGGAGGAGAGAGAGAGAGAGAGAGAGAGAGAGGGCTGAAGAAGACCGGCTTCAGACACAGCTCGACTCCTTGTCGTCTTCAGACTAGGTCTCATTAATATTTGTCCACCGATGGGTGAACATGAGTCACCTCTACATGGAGTCAGGATCAGGTTAACACCAAAGTTTGTTTTTGAGGAGGAAACAGGAACAATCAGAGAACGATGAGCTGCCTGCAGTAAAGATATAGTTATATATGATCGTGTTTCTGTTTGTAAACACTGACACCTGCTGTGTCTCTGTGATGCCATAATGATCTGTTAGTGGTCACCTGCCCAGCTGTTTCTGCAGATCCACCATGTACTGGTAACACTGGGCGTAGTACGTCGTCTGAGCCTCCACAAAGTCGTTCAAACAGCGAAGATGGTGAGCCTGAGGGGTCACACAGAGGAGCCGTGAGAGGATGCACAGAGAGGACGCACAGAGAGGACGCACAGAGAGGACGCACAGAGAGGACGCACAGAGAGGATGCACAGAGAAGACGCACAGAGAGGACGCACAGAGAGGACGCACAGAGAGGACGCACAGAGAGGACGCACAGAGAAGACGCACAGAGAGGACGCACAGAGAGGACGCACAGAGAGGACGCACAGAGAGGACGCACAGAGAGAGAGGACGCACAGAGAGAGAGGACGCACAGAGAGAATGCACAGAGAGGACGCACAGAGAGGACGCACAGAGAGGACGCACAGAGAGGACGCACAGAGAGGACGCACAGAGAGGACGCACAGAGAGGACGCACAGGGAGGACGCACAGAGAGGACCCCACATTACAACAGAGCCGCTGCACACTGCAGAGACGTATGAGTAAGTGTGTGTGTTTCATACGTGTGTGTGTGTTTCATACGTGTGTGTGTGTTACATACGTGTGTGTGTGTTACATACGTGTGTGCTGCTGACTCCCTCCAGCAGCAGTCTGGTGATCTCTGCCTGTCGGTCAAACTCGCTCTGGGTCATCCTCAGCTCCTGCTCGGCCTGACGACGCAGAGAACATCATGATCACACACACGCACACACACATCTTCACACCTCCACGTCTGATGATTGATGGATTAAAAAGAACATGTACATTTATCTCAGACTGAAACAGACTGTGAGACCTTTAAACTCTTTGGATTAAACACGATCACGTTTGAAATGTAACACAAACACCAACAGTCGACACAGATCCCTCACAACAACCAACAGAGGAAAACAGAGTCTGTGATCGTGACGGACTGCATCGTGACCACAGTGTTCACCACGATGAGAGCTCAACATATTCAGTGTTTCTCAGAGGACGCTGCTCGTTAAAGTCTGAAGCTCCAATCACAGATCTCAGGTATCATCATGCTGGCTATCAACATTAAAGACGGCGCTCAGCATCATGTGACGCTTCTTCATTACCATAACCAACGATCAGCATCGGTCTGCTTTAGGCAGATTAAAATAACGAGAAGAAATGATGACGAAGTGACCCCCCCTCTGTACCGTCTTCAGAGGCGTTACAGAGGAGAGACGGGATCAGCTGAGTCAGCAGGGGAGAACAGTGCTGTGTGTGTGTGAATGTCTGACTGTGTGTTTATGTGGAGCTCCCGCTGTGCCGTGCTTCTGCAACGCCGAAATGAAACGGGACCTCACAGACTGGGACGCCAATATGACGCCATCGCTGAATCAATCTGACGTACAAAGACGTGATGAAGGCGGAGCTTAGTTACAGCACAGGAGGAGAGGACACGGCAGAGAATGATTATAAATAAAATATGACGTTTTACAGCCCATTGGAAGCTGTAACTCTGACGTGTTTAGAATCGGTTACCATGGTGATATATCCAGTCCAGCTTGGTGACAGAACTATGACTTTAGGTTGTAAGGACCAGCCTCTGATCTCACTTCATGTTTCAGCCCCAGAGAGAGAGACACGACGTCTCAACACGTGACGATGACGTTTGTGTCCTGAGGGAATTGTTTCCTTTTCCTCACACGGAGCCAAAACATTCAGAACTGCAGGAACAATGGCCGCCTCACACTTTCATAAACAAACTGAGGAGCTCAGATTAACGGAGAAATACTGTCCTCGTCCTCTAGACAGAGAGAGAGAGAGAGGGGTGGGGGGAGAGAGAGAGCGAGAGAGCAGAGGGGGAGAGACAGAGAGACGAGGGGGGGATGCAATGGGGGAAAGAGAGCGAGAGAGGGTTGAGAGAAAGACAGAGATAGCGAGAGAGGACTAGTCTTTAAGATTTTGAAGTTCTCAACGAGGCAGCTGCTGCTACCAGGGGGTTTGGTGTGTGCATTTGTGTGTGTGTTGAATTCAAACATGGCCGCTATAACATTCCACTCACCTCTGTCACTTCCTGCGATCACATCTGCTGCTTTGTGTTTTAAAAACAGTGACATACAAGTTAGAGCTACAGCTGCTGCAGCACGAGCACAGCAAACACATATCAAATACTTACACTGTGTCTGTGTGTGTGTTTGTGTGTGTGTGTCTGTGTGTGTGTAAGAGTGTGTGTGCGTCTATGAGTGTGTGAGAGAGAAAGAGAAAAAGAGTTATTGATGCTTTCACACTTGCACAAAACTCCTGAATGTTTCTCTCTTCACTCGGAGTTTCTCCTCCAGCCTCCTCGTATTTATTCTGCAGAAAGTCAGAGTGAGCTGATGTGAGAACGCAGCAGGATATAATCAGGAGAATTCACCTCGAGCGAGTGGGAGGGGGTGGTGACGTTTATTCCCTGTGATCGCTGCACGACCATAGACTGTCTGCACGCCACCTCTACGATCTCCGTGCTCTAATGAACCTGCTGCATTCTGTTTCCTGTTCTCCAGTATGTTCTTCTCCACTCTTTAGTTCAGATTGTGATTCTGTTCAACTACACGTAGCATTGATAGAAAGACACATATTCTCATTATAGCGTCGTATAGAGGACTCTGCTGCTTCGTACGCCACTTCCATGTCGTTCTTGTTACGTCACGTTTCACCTCAGGAGAACCCCCCCCCGCCCTCCCTCCTGTCTGACAGGGATAGTCTCCTGCTGTGAGGTGCGTGTGTGAACAGACAGATCAGGAGGATTTCAGGAGCAGTCCTGACACTTTCAGGAGTGCAGATGTTAAAAACGTCTTAAAGGCCCTGACACACCAAGGAGACCGTCGCCCTAGTTTGCGGTGTGTCCAGCTCCGTTGCTACCCGTCGGCCCAAGATGGCCTTTTTTTGGCCGATTCCACATGTTGAATGAATCTGCGTCGGCGCGGTGGGTGAGAGGAATCTCTCTGATTGGCTGTTCAGCTAAGCGAAACAGGAGAGCCAGTGCACGAGAAGAAATACGGAAGCGCCTCTTCTGTGCTTGTTCTACTATTAGAAGACCATGAGCTGACAACGCAATGCAACTTTTTGGCCAGGACAGAAGGCGTTGTGCGCCGACACCACAGGCGGCCTTCATCGCCACTAGTTCTTTGCCGTCTGCTTGGTGTGTCAGCGCCTTTAGAGAGAGAGAGGCAGCAGGGTACCTTATAAGAAACTATCTCTGTAGAAAGTCATTGGAGATCCAGATATCAGTTGATTTAATAAAATGACTTGTTACTACTTTGTTCATGGATTCATCATTTCCATAATCCTTCCTACAGAAACACGTCCTGGTTTCATCTTGTGAGGGTAAGGTTACAATGAGTCAGTAAATAAAGAGTGTTTGTGGTTTTGACTTTAAAGACGTCTCTTTCTCCTTTAGAGACAAAACAAAGATTCATGAGTGAAATCTGTCTAACAATGACGTGATGTGTGACAGAGGTGATCCGTCCTTTATTTACATGTTGGTACAGATTCAACTCTCAGGTTTAGAAAGCTGCTCTGGGTTAGTGAGACTCAGACTTTTACTAAAACTGTCAATCAAAATGATTAAACACCACAGACAACAGCAATGTTTGTTGTCTCTGCCTCTCTGTGCTTTGCTGGTTTCACACGTCTCCAGTTATCTCATGAATCTTTAGCCCCTCCCACATATCGTATGTTTACTGTGGAAGTTAGAACATTATTACCATAGAAGGTTTTTAAAAATATAAATGAATAACGTTTGTATGAAAGAAGCAGCGCAGAGAAGAAGAAAGAAACATCCAGATGTTCAAAGAGCGAGAACGGGAGTCTCCACAAAAAGAGAAGTGTCAACTTCCTGTCTCTGCTGGTCATGTGACCGTCACGATAAAGTGGTCAGTTACATGTTGTGTCACTGTGTGTGTGTGTGTGTGTGTGTGTGTGTGTGTGTCAGTCATGATGGTGAGAGACGCCAGAGGGAGACGCCCCGACAGCTAATGACATTAGAGAAAAACATTTTAATCTGCATTAATATATCTCAGAGACACCACACACACACGTTAAGCTGCTGTGTGTGTGTGTGTGTGTGTGTGTGTGTGTGTGTGTGTGTGTGTGTGTGTGTGTGTGCGCGTGCGTGCGTGTGGGTGTTTGTGTGCATTGACTCACTGCAGCTCTGGCGTCGGCCATCCGTGCCTTCTTTAGCCGAGTTTTGGCAGCGTCCAGATCCAGACGCTTGACCTGCAGCAGCTTCCGTTCTTTCTGCACAGAGACAAAGAACAACATGAAGATGTTTCTGTTCCTTCAAAAACCAACGTAAGTATGACATGATGTCACACTGACTCAAACTGTGGACAGAGTTTGATCTCTGACACGGAGCCAGTAGATTCATTGGGACTTCACTCGTGTTCAGACTAGAATAAAGAATCCGGTCCAGATTAGATTAGAGAGGACAGTCCAAAGTGGTTCAAACATCAGACGGACTCACCAGGATGGTTTTAAAGTCTCCTTCCAGAAAGTTCCTGAAAGGTGTCAGGAAGTTGATGGCAGAACTTTGGATTAACTCCCGCTCCGCCCCCCCCGATCTGCTTCTCCGTCTCTCCACATTTTATCAGAGCGTTTCCTGAAAACACGGCACACACATAGACATGTGAATAATACAAACACTGGACAGGAGAGAGAGCACTTTAAAGGTGGAGTCACAAATGTTTGTTAACCCAACATTCAAACTGGCCCCTCCCTCTGGGCTCATCGTCTCCAGAAGCTCACCCTCACTGCAGGACGTAGTGTGTACGTTTACTGCTTGTAGCTACACTGTAAGCTAACGCACGCTAGCACAAGCTAACTGCCGGTGTTTGTCACCTGCCTGTCCAACAGGAAGCAGACCAACTCCACGTCCACGGGTAAAAGCCAACACAAGGTTCACTCTCGTTTTAGAACGAGCTTTATCTGCTTGGTGTTTCTCCTCACTGTGATTATATTTTCACCGGTTTGAATGTCGTCCAATCACTGAATTGTATCCACTCCTAAACTCCCCTGCTGCGCTGTCATTGGCTGGAGGAAACACACTAGCTCCCCCCCAGAAACGTCCCAGGTTGAGCAGCTGTATTTTTATTTGTAGGAAAAAGTTACTGACTTTATGTTTAAGGAAAGTAGGAACTTATTCCTGCTGCTTGCCGTCCGTGCGCACTTTGTGGAAGTTAAAACATTTTACATTTCTGTGCAGCGCTCAGGACGTCACCTCTGCTCGTCCAATAGGAGGGAACATCAGCTCACAACAAACGCTCTAGTTCAAACACCTACTGGGACATCGGAGAGAGAGCTCTAGTTTGTAAAGACATGTCCGACAGTTTGGGCGTACCAGGTGTGTTTAAAAGAGCAGTGTGTCGTGTTCGTGAAGCGCCCGTTATCCTGTCGTGCCCTGAAGATTTCATGAACACACACCCTCTTCTTCTTCCCTGCTCCTCTCGTCCTCCTCAGCAGAAGAAAGATCAGAGAAGCTACTTTCCCGACTATCGTTTTCCTCTCCTACTCACCTCTGTGATGAAACAGACTTATGATGATGAAGCTTCGTTACTTTCCGATCTTCTTTTAAATTCAATAACAGAGTCTGTATCGCTTGAATCACGGGGTATCGTAAAGTATCTATGGGCGCACTAACACTAGGCTATCCGTACTGCGCCTAAGCACGCTTCCCCCCTAAAGTCCAGTTCATTTGACTAGTGTGAGTGTTCAAGCACGGTACACTTCCTTGGCCTGGCACACTTAAACCTGATTCATGCTTCTTGCAGCGAGCACGGTCCCTGCGAACGTTGAGTCGTTTCATACTGATTGCGGTCAGAGCGGCCAGAACGGACCTCTTCAGTAGTCTCTCTCATTTTTTCGAACCCCTCAATTTTTAAAGCGGCGAAAAATTTGAATGGCATAAAGTACTTTCGGTACAAACTCTTGGAGGTGCGCAGCTGGGCGCTCAGACCCTCCGCGGACCCTCCTCACGCTGTCCCGCCGTCCGCGATTGCGCAATATTGCCGCTGACCGCGCCGACCACCCCATCCGCAAAAAGCATGAATCAGGTCTTGGAAGAGGTGTGCTTCCAACACGGTACAGTTCATGCACGAGCACGCGGGTACACAACGTGGACAGCCTTCATTCAGGAGAAATCCCGGAGTGCTCTGTCTGTATGTGACTAACATGACTCACAATAAGACACACAGTCAGTAAAGTAGCTGTCATGTTCTCTGTGCTGTTCTCTGTTTGATGTGCAGACGCGGACTTGACTGCGCGTGTCTTTTTCAATTATTTTCCCTCCCTTGTCCGTCTGTCTTGTAAAGCTTCATGATCACGTAAAGCCATGCATGTGTTGTATTACGACGTTATGTACAAGAGGTAACCTCAGGCCCGGTTAGTCCTGGAGCAGGGAGAGTGCAGGCCAGCGGGGGAATGAGGAGGGGGGCGTCGGTACGGGACAGTTGGGTCGAGTGTGAGTGTGCCCTAAGAATGTATGTATTTGTAACATCATCATATTGTAGAGGACGAGTGTTTAGGAGGCGGTACGTCAGAGTTACTCACCATACGCAGTTCCTGGACCAAACTCGCTCCCTGATTCGATCATGGACTGTCCCAGCAGCTCGTGGTTGTTCATTCGCGTGGGGGCTTTTTTCTCCAGCTTCTCGTACACAAACTCTTCTAAGCGGACATCTGCAGATGAATGCAACGAGAAAACTCAATTACAGAGTCATGAGACCTCAGAGACCAAGCCAAAGGCCGGCACACACTTCAGGACACACATTAAGGAAACAGAAGCTTTCATTGGACGACAGGAGAAATCAAGTTGTCCTCTCAGTGAATATAATTAGTTTCATGTTTTCTCATCACATGACGGAGGCAGCAGATCTGAGATACGTGAGACACAGAGCAGAACAAATCCAGTTTAACCCGACAGAGACCGGAACACCAGAGAGTGACCCGCAGCTGGTCTGTGTGTGTGTGTGTGACTGTGTGTATGTGACTGACTGTGTGTGTATGACTGACTGTGTGTGTGTGTGAGACTGTGTGTGTGTGTGTGTGTGTGACTGTGTGTATGTGACTGACTGTGTGTGTGAGACTGTGTGTGTGTGTGTGTGTGTGTGTGTGTGTGACTGTGTGTATGTAACTGACTGACTGACTGTGTGTGTGTATGTGACTGACTGACTGTGTGTGTATGTGTGTGTGTGTGTGTGTGTGTGTGTGTGTGTGTGAGAGACTGTGTGTGTGTGTGACTGTGTGTGTGAGACTGTGTGTGTGTGTGAGACTGTGTGTGTGTCTGTGTGTGTCTCTGTGTGTGTGTGTGACTGTGTGTGTGTCTGTGTGTGTGTGTGAGACTGTGTGTGTGTGCGTGTGTGTGTGTCTCTGTGTGTGTGACTGTGTGTGTCTCTGTGTGTGTGTGACTGTGTGTGTGTGTCTCTGTGTGTGTGTGTGTGTGTGTGTGTGACTGTGTGTGTGTGTCTCTGTGTGTGTGTCTCTGTGTGTGTGTGTGTGTGTGTGTGTGACTGTGTGTGTGTGTCTCTGTGTGTGTGTCTCTGTGTGTGTGTGTGTGTGTGTGTGACTGTGTGTGTGTGTGTGTGACTGTGTGTGTGTGTGTGTCTGTGTGTGTGTGACTGTGTGTGTGTGTGTGTGTCTGTGTGTGTGTGTGTGTGTGAGGTCTGTGAGCGAGCTCACAGACCTCACAGTCACCCGACAGACTGAAGATGGTCAAACGACAGCTCAGACGTTTAGTCTGACTCTTCGTACTGACAAACTTTTAAACTCAGATCTCTTTCTCTGGTGTAGCTGCACGTTCTGATACATGAAGGCAGCTCTCTGGCAGACGCCATGATGCATTTAGTGTTGATTATTTACAGGATTTAAAACAGAGAAAAAGCAGCACAACACAAAAATAAGACAGAATGAAGTTCGTATGTGAACAAGCCGTGCAGCAGGTCGGCGTCCTGTAACTTCATTTATTGACATCCTAACAGCACGCGACGCGCAAAATCAACCTAATTATATTGTTTCCTATCGGAGTGTCCTAACTGCCCACGAGCAACGTGACGGCCCGTTTCTATTTTCCTCTCTGTCGCTCGCGTCAATGCACAGAGAACGGGGAAGGAGGGGGCTCTACATGGCACTGACCCTCGCTTTTCTCACTCAACAGAGATTGGAAGCTCATCTTACAAAGTGGAGATAACAGTGCATTGATAATGTCCACATCCGTGATTGAAATGTTTGTCAACACCCAAAAATACACTTTATTTTTGGCTCACAGCGAGCTGTTCACCGACGAACCTCTGTGTTGTGATTTGAGTCAGCTGCTCAAAGCACCGCACATCCGTTTGTCCACCTTCAGTACAAAAGCACTAGATGTTATTCTCTTTGCAAAGGGGGATACTGAAATTTACAGAGCATAGAATTCAATATTTAACGCACGCAGTGTGGACAGCGAGCGTCCGTGTCTGCGCGACAGAACGTGACATATAACGCTCGCGTGCTGTTAGGATACGATGTAACTCTGTGCAGTTCATTCTTCTTTCTGGTGTAATAATAACACGTTTATAATCTCCCAACTTTGCTGTGCACAAGTTTAGTTTGAAGATAAATGGTGAACGCTGTCCCAAATAAAGGCGCGGTCATTTAATAGACTCAAAAGAATGAAAGCCTGGGCTGTTAATAGAAGCTTCACATATACATATGAATGTGTTGTTCCTGCCCGGGTCAGAGGTGCGTGTTCTTACTGGGGTTGGGTTGAAGTAAGACTTCGGTCTGCTTCATGATCCTCTCCGTCCATTGCTTCGTGTTTTCAGCTCGGATCAGAAGGTTTTCCAAATGAGCGTCCAACTCGGTCTTCTCGGCCTGACCCAGTTTCTCCTCTGTGAACTGAAAACAACAAATCATGTTGAACTGAAGCACAGAACATGTGACCTGGACAGTGACAGGGTCAGAAGAGGTCCAAACGGGCTGAGGTGTCAAGACGGACGCGTTTAATGGAAGGTGATAAACAACAGCTGCTAGTTTTTTTAAACACATCAAGGCTGTAAACACACGTACGGCTCGTCTGCTTGTTTCAGATTCAGATAGTTCTTTGTTGTTTTTCTCACGTTGGGTCGTTTTATGTTCACACTGAAATCTTGCAAAGCGAGTCAAAGCACACACCACGTGTTTATTTGATCAGCAAAGTAAACCGTGTGCAGGAGATCGTCTGCAACTTTCTCAAATGAAAACAAGAAATGAGCTTATATTGGTGCCTGACTAGAGATGGGACAGATCTGATCTAAGATCAGTATCAGGTCAGATATTGACGTTATTACACATTGGTTATCAGACTGACGGCGCCGCTCTCTGCTCATCGTCAGCTCACAGTCTTTGTTTGAAGAGTTCAGACTGAACTGTAAGAAGTGTCCACAAACCGTCTCCATGACGACCTCAGACCTGGAACAATTCTTACACTTCAGTTTAAAACTTTTAATCTGAAACACCCGAACAGCTGCTCCCGCGTTGTATGTGAAGACAGCACAAAGGTCAGGTTAGTTTTTATGCACTTTTATTTAGTATTTGCTCTTTCGACCAGAAACGTAAGGCGGGTTTACCACAGCTTTACACACAACAACAATAATGTTTAATTATGATGAATGATCAGTACAGAAGAAAAGTGCATCTGTGCATCTATACTGAGGACTGGAGTTGAAACTTCGCTACCTGTAAAAATCAAATATCGAAACCTATATCGATCTCACGATAACAAAAACAGAAATCCCAAATATTAAACATTAATGATTTGAATCGCCTGAAAGTTGAAGACAAACTGACACAGAAAGATTTACAGCGATGCTAATGAGTCATTGAGACAGTAATGTGTGGTCTCAGTAAAACACCTTAGCTTGGACCTTTGTGGTGCTGTTGAGTGAAGCAGGTAAAGGTACCGGTTGATTTCTCAGGTGTGTCAAACTTTAAGATTTGAGTCTCGGGACCTGATTGGGCGGAACAGTTAGCCTTTCAAACTGACGATAATGTCGATAATAACTTTATTGAACATAATCTGCTGACTGTTAAACATCCTGTTGAACACATACAGAGCTATAATAGAGTCTGAGATGACACAGATATTATAAGACCTAATCCTAAAACGCTAACACAGGATACAGACTTTTCTCACAGATGCTAATTAGCTAACGTTCCGCTAGCTAGCGGCTAACGGCGGTTAGCATCAGCTCGCGCCGCCCCAGGCTGAACGGTTAAACGGTTACCTGCACGGCCCGGCTCAGGAACGTCCCGGCGTCTGCGGCTAACCGCTTCACGTTAAAGTCCATGTCACAGTGGGGAGGGGTTAACACTTTATACTACAGCTAGCTCTGTCACAGTCAGACTGCCATCACTACACAAAATGTCATCACAGCAACTTTCCTTCAGTCGGAGATCCACCCAGCTGTTGATCCTAACAAAGAGTGTGTATGCGGACAAGAGCGTTCCCTGCCTCATCCGCTCCGTAAGCCTGTGACGACAAGTTGCGCATGCGTGTACTGACAAACTAAGATGAGAAGTGAACGGTTTGTTTACAGAGAACAACTGTTTAAACTGAAGGAGCTGATGTTCACATTCCGGGGTTTAAGACAGGTGAGAGGACGTTTTATGAACACCTTATACTAATCTAATTAAACCCCCAAAATGTCATTAACCCTCCGTAGAGGAGCTGCTTGTCAACAGGCAAGGCAAGCAACTGTTTGGGGCCACAGGCCAGTAGGGGGCCCCCGAGGGCTGACAAACTTTAAACCACAGGGGTGGCTCAAACTGCACATAATAGTGAATGCAGTGGCGATTCTAGACTACTGGGGCCCTAGGAAAAAATCAATTTGGGGGCCCTCTCTCTCTTAAAGATGGTAAACCCGGATAATTCCTCTTTGATTTTCTTTGTTGACTTTCTTCGACAAACTTTGGTTTTCACAGCAACAATAAGATAAGAGAAGATAATCCTTTATTCATCTCACGAACGGAGACATTTACAGTGCTGCAAAGCTTAGCAGGGCAACAAGAGTGAGTGCTGTCCAATGGGGCTCCCTTAGGGAGGTTTTCTTCTGTCATTACAAACTATAAACATTTTGGACCACTGCTTTGGTTTAAGTTTGTGAGCCCTCAGGGGCCCCTATACTGGTCGGGGGCCCCAAGCAGTTGCCTGCCTTGCCTGTTGACAAGCAACGCCTCTGAGTAAATGACTGAATGCTGATTGGTGTACTTAGAACATAATGATGATGAACGCTGGTTGGAGGGGCCCCCCTGTGGATTTCTGCCCAGGGCCCAAACAGACTCTAGAATCACCACTGACCCAGGAACTCCTTAATATTTACAGTCTGAGGTAATCACTCGGGACATTTCTGTCCAAATGGGTGAACCCTTTATTTTGACTGTGTCACTTCATACGGCGTGATGTTTTTTAAGAAGGTTTTTTTCTAGATACATTTTTTCTAATGGGTCAATAACAAACTTTGTAGATGACTACCAACTAGCAGTAAACTAAAGATGTCTGTCTCTGTAAACAAAAAGAAGTACAGAAACAGTGACACTTTACAAACACAGACGTTGTCATTATCATCCTCCTCGTCATGTCTGAACTCATGTAGTCCTTTCTTTGTTCTTAAGCATGCTGATGAGTTCTGACACAGTGGGATAATATTCCTGTATCAGCATTTCTTATGCAACCACCTCCTGTTTCTTAGAAAACATGAAGAAGAAGACTTTGGCAGATTTAGTCAAAACAAAACCAGTCTTCAGGTCTGGATGTGATTAAGGAGACAGACGCTGCCACCTGCTGCGTGGGAGGAAGTCAGGAAGAGAGAGAGAGAGAGAGAGAGAGAGAGAATCAAACAGCTTCCTCTCGTCTGAAGGCTAACAGGCCCGTCACATGTTGACGTTTTAACTCCCCTTAAAGACGGCTCAAAGGGAAGGTCGGCAACATTTATATGCTTCAATACTTTTTTAATATCACGTGTTTTAAAACGATCACATGATCAATCGTCTCGTAAAGTAACGAAGATTTAAAGCAAGATATAATCAGACAGGCAACCTGGGCCTGATACTAACTTGTTTGCACACGTGCCAGTTTGGCTACTGGTTTTCCAACGTTACTAGCCACTCAGCATATTCACTAGCCACCATTTAGTTGATGGGAGTTAACATTTTCTACGATTACATGTGACTGTGGCGTGCTGAAATGTAGCTGAACTAGAACCAACAACCCGTGTGAATGTAAATGACCAGAGTACACACACTTTTCTTTGTCTCTTCAGTTCCATCCTCAGAGTTTCTCTCGCGTGTTTCTGTTCTTCCGTTTTTCTGAAACCTTTAATGTGGCGCCACATCGCTCCTCCCTCTGGTTCACATCTCCAACGTGTTCTCTAAAGGAACTTCAGCTCGTGGTCACTAAAGCGCCAAAGCCAATGGACCAATGAGCAATCACTGTGTGCAGGAAGTGCTCATGGGAGTCGTAGTGTCACAATGCAATTAGTTTATTCTTTGAGACGCTTTTTGAAACGACTACAATAAAATATATGTAAAATTCAACCAGTCAAAGTGGCTAGAGGGAGTGACTGTCATCCTGTTCAGAGCGCCGTTTCAAACAGCAATATGTACGCCCCTGTGACGTTTCACCTTCAGTCTGAATGTCGTTGAGGCGTTATTGATGGATGAAGTGACTCCAGAGGTAGAAACAGAGGCGTTACAGAGGAGAGACGGGATCAGCTGAGCCAGCGGGGGAGAGCAGCGCTGTGTGTGTGTGCATGTCTGACTGTATGTGTATGTGGAGCTTCCACAACGACAAAATACAATGTGGACTCGCTACTGGGACGCCAATATTACGCCATCGTGGAATCAATATGAACGTACAAAAACGTGATGACAGCTGAGCTTAGTTACTGAAAGGGCTTTTGTTGCACATAATGCTGAAATCCACCCGCTAATGTGGCGCCCTGTTGGCAACGTTTGTGTGCAATTTTCACCGTGCGCAGGCGTTTCTTTGACTGCAATCTTCGGCAATTAAAACCCAGACATAACTCAAAACCGTGTGTCTAGGACTTCTTTTTGTGTTGCCGTGGTAACAAACAGGTATCATATGTTGTGACTTTTACTAGAACCATAAAAGAGTTTTAAATCGTGGTATCATGACAACCCTACATCAGGTTTCTTTTACGTGGGCCACACAGAGGCTTCAGACACACATCAGCTTCTTCTTTCTGTGCCAGGATGACATGTGACTCTAGATTACTGTTTGATTTAAAGTGTTGACCATGAAACCATTGAAACAAGCCTCAACGATCCATCATTGGTCAACAAGTTTAAGCTGTAAACCAGAGAGAGGCCTGCAGCAGCAGCCGCAGCCCACACGCTGCATTCTTTACAACCACACCACGGCAAAGACATTAAAGCTCGGCCTCTGCTTTCCTGCTTGGAGAAGTCTCTGAAAAGTTTGGGCGTCTGCTTTAAACATGAGAATATAGAAGTCAGCACTTTCATAAAGGAGAAGAGCTCCTCAGAGGGACGAGTAGTTTGCAGTCTGTGCTTGTAAATCGGAGTCGATCTGTAATAACAGAGAAGCTGATTCTGCAGAATGACTTTCACAGCAAGGAGACGCATGTTTCCTGGGATTAGGAAACACAGACTACTATAAGAACAAGAAGAAACACAGACATGTTGGTGACATTAAACGTCTTTATTTGAGGCTGTTAGAGAACACAGCTGCAGAGGATAAATATATTTCATGTTCTAAACTACATAAACAAGTCGAGCTTCTCTCTCGGACTCGGTGCATCTCTGACAGAACAAAAGGATTCAAGTTTCATTCAGTCAGAGACTTTAAAATGAGACTGTCATAAACTGTCATGTCATGTGCGTCTGCAGCCACAGAAAGACCTCTAAAAATAGACTGTCATGCACACTCCATGAATTCTTGATAAACGGGAGTATTTAGGGCAGAATCGAAGCTGAACTAAGACTGTTGGTGTTTTTGGACCACTTTCTCAGCGAGCTCCATCAGCAGAGGACACCTGAGCGTCCTCTCCCTCCAGGACTCGGGGATTCCCTGCAGACCGGTCTGAAAGAATCAAGATGATCAGCTGAAAACTTCAGGGCAACATGTCACTGTCTGTTTTACAAGATTTGCTGGTGTCCTCTACCAAAGAGCTCCGTCTTTTTTGGTTCGACTGCTTGTTAAATGGATTTGAGTTTGTATATTTATTTCTAGTCTTCTGACGACTCAAAGCTCTTTTACAGCGCAGGTCGCACCTACACATTCACACACTGATGGTAGAGGTTTCTATGTAAAGTGTCCATCAGTATTAACCAAACGGCATCCTCCAGTCTTGGAAAATGAAGCCAATGCGGAAGTGTAAAATCCTGCAGTTCGTCGAGTGTCCACTAGAGGCTGGCTGCAGGAACGCTGGAAGTCACATCCACATGACTGACAAAAAATATGGCCTGATTATTTATTGTCATCACTGGCACACATCGTACGGGGGGTGAATTTTTTAAAAACGGCTCCGTTTTGATTTTATGAATGATACGTGTTATCCATAGTTAGATCCCCCTATAGCTGACATGATTGACAGGTGGGCGCGGTCTAACAGTTCATCAGGAGGCTTTAAACCCGCCTCAGCTCCAGCTCTCAGCCTGTCGTTAGGTTGACTGAAAGTTAGGCTGAGACAGCATTTCCAGCATGGCAGCTGCTGCCGATGAGCCTCCAGCGCCCCCTGCAGGAACAGAGTGGCTGACGTCACTCAGGCTTTGCCATTAGTACAGTCTATGGTATTAACTAATCCCATTCACACACATTCATACTCTGCTGACGCAGCGGCGGGAGCAATTCGGTGTTAGGTGTCTTGACCAAGGACCTATTGGACATGTTGCTGCAGGAGCTGGGGATCGAACCCTCGACCTTCCGGTGGAGAGACGACCGACTCTATCAACTGAGCCACAGCCGCCCTAGTTCTATGTAGCTCTCCTGTTCCTTGACTTTTCTTAACTGATTTATACTTTTAACAAAATCTGAAATATATCATTGACTTTCAAATGTTTGACATGACAGACACTTTCTGTACCTGAGCTCCGAAACAGGCTCCTATGAAGGAGGCTCGGCTGGCGGTGCATCCTCCACGCCGCATTGTGTCCCTGACGGCCTCATCCAGCTGGGTCAGCGTCAGGACGGCGTGCAGCGCCCCCTGGAATGCACCGGGCAGAGCTGCGTGCAGAATGAGACGTAGAAGTGATAAGGTGACAGATCATGATCACATAGAGAGGATCAAGACGTTCTGAGTGATCTTATACTGAAGTAGGTTCTACACTGTGTCTCTAAAACGATCAACCATACCTAACCATGGCAGGTTCAAAGCTCACCTCATGTGTTGGTGAACACCGCAGGAATCAGCTGAGAGCTGCCTCTCCTCAAGTTCTCCTTCACCTGCTGGAGGTGAGCTGCAGGACACAGAGAGAGAGAGAGAGAGAGAGAGAGAGAGAGAGAGAGAGAGAGAGAGAGAGACATGTTTCAGGTGAAATATTTACGACAGGTCGTCTGATGTCACTTAAACATCTTTGTTAAAACTGAAGCAATATGAGGATCTGTGTTAGAGAGAATATCTCAGTGTTCTTTAAAGCCGCGTGTTTCCTGACCACAGACAGCTCGGTCCAGATCCTGAGGGTTCTGTCTTTTTGGATCGTTCAGCTGAGACAGAACTTTATCCACAGCGTCAGGATCGCGGCCGTTCAGGATGAAGTGCTCCAAAAACCTTAAGAGGAAAGACAGACCCAGGTTAATATCCCCGGTACGTCCCTTCAGAACATGTTGTGATGCAGGGACTTTATATAATGACCTCGCAGCAGCCAGCGTCACAGCCACACACATGTCGTTGTTCTGGGTCACTCTGACGGCTCGCTCCACCTTCTCCAACATCTCAGGTCGTCCTGCAAACATGGCTACAACCGGAGCCAGCTTAGTGACGCCGTCCATCTGACAGTCCACCTCACAGCCTGAAACACACAGAAAAGTTACAAGAACAGGAAACATCCCGGGAGGTGTCATGCAGCTTTGGATCTGTGTTTTCTACCCGTTTCTTCTTTTCCAGCGTCCACATTTCTGAGGAAAGCTTTCAGGCTGCTGTTTCTCCACGGGCCGGGGATGGGGAGGACGGCTTTAGGGCCTAACGGAGGAGACAAACAGGTACGAATGATTACCTTTTTAATCCACAGACTCATCCTGATTAACAGATAAAATACATATGATGAGGATAGACTCAGAGAAGAACCGCTGATCATTACACGTGTCTGCAGGTGGCGCTCTGATCTGTGTCCTGATGATGACACAGCTCTTCTGGTTTTACTGTCAGACATAATTCCGTGTACAGTTGATTTTACCCAGAGTTCTCCTGAGATGATTTTAAGCAGCTCTGTGTTTTAAACATTGAAGAAGGAAGTCTATATATGTCCATGCATAGGGAGTTCCCCTCCAGCAGGTGGAAAAACATGATGTTCAGTTTTTACAAAGTGAGGCTTACACACCTTGGGGGGGGGGGGGGGGGGATATTCAGTAATTTGTTATGTCTATGTTTGGCAATGTTTGGACTTTTGCATTGGACAGAGGCAGTGCAGTACCTCCTTTCTTCCTGTAGGGGTCATTCAGAGGAAGATCGTAAACGGTTCCTGGCCCGAAGAATTCGTAGAAACGTTTGGTCAAATCTTCAGCGTCCACATCTGCAAACACAACACACACCGTCATCTCTATAAATTAGCTTAGCATAAAGAACTCGTTCTTTCGTTTCTGAAAGTCCGTCCATCTGTCGTTACCTCCACAGGCGCTCAGTGACTGGAGCAGGACGAACGCCTGGTCTCCGTAACACGTCTGCTCGCCTGTCGTCCGGCGGTAAAAAGGATTTGCCGACTGCGGACGAAACTCAGGACTCGGCTCCAGATCACACAGAACCCCTTTGAGACGATCCGGATCATAGATCCAGTGCATGGGCTGGGCTGAGAGGGAGGGACACACACACACACACACACACACACACACACACACACACACACACACACACACACACACACACACACACACACACACACACACACACACAGGAAAGAGGAATAAAATAGTGGAATAGTTGAAGGTCCAATCAGTGAGATGTGTAGTGAGTGAAATGATAAAGTGAGCTTACTCTATGATCAGACATTAAGGAAACATGCTATGTTGAAGTGCTGGCTTCTCTGACAACAATGCAGCAGCCAGTATGTCCTCCTTCTAACTTTAGATTCTGGTCCTGAATGGTCTGGATTTGTTTGGACCAGAGAAGGTAGGCGGTTTTAAGGCACCCCCACACGGCCGTTTTGGACGCCCCTCGGTTTGCCAGATATGAGAGCAGTTATCAGGTCAAACCAACAGGTGTTGCAGCGATGGAAGCGGGCAAGAGAACTGGTTCAGATAGAAGTGATTGTACCCGACCTAAAAAGCCTCTGCATGTTTCTAATAAGCTCCACGAGCAGAAACGTGCTCAAACTAGGATCAATATTGGAGATGCTTTTGAAAAAATGGAGAGAGGTTAGAACGCAGAAAGGTTTACAGACCGATGCAGAGCTGGATAAACACTGAAGCTTCAGTGTCCACCACATGGTGACCTGCGTGAGCATCCACTCTAGAGAGGAGGGGGGGGGGGAGACAGCTCTCTGTGATGTTTAGGATCTGGACTGCAGTACCCATTTTAAACACTAGGTGTCAGAGTTACATGCTGACAGAGAACTGCCCTCACATGGAAGGGTCAGTATAAACTCTTTGTTTATTATTTAATTCATGTTTAATGTATGTTAGTGGTGAGTAGAGCTTCTCCTTGTTTCTCTTCACTTGCTCTCTGTGTTTTTCTGCCACCACGATGCACGCTGCTGTGACATCATCGTGACGTCTGCTCCTAACTGGTCGACAGACACAAGTTAAAGAAACATCCTCTGAACTTTATCAGCGCGTGCAGATGTTTCTCCTGGATGCTGATAACGATTCTGTGCAACACGCCAGAAAGAAACAGAAACACTCTTTACACTTTAAGAGAAACCTTTAAAGATGTTATAAACGGGTATATTGTGATATTAGAGCGCGCTGTGACACGTGTAAGTCAAATCAAAGGGTGAGGGATAAATAAAACTAGAAGCTCAGTGAGAGCTCCAAACATGCAGTAAGACCATGACTTAAGTTGGTTTGGTAACTGTTTGTGTAAAGATGTCACTCAGTTTATCTCACCTGCTGCATCTGCTACTGCGGCGCCGATAACGGCCCCGACCGCTCTGTCTGCCACGGTCAACGACATCTGCCGTCAGAAGAAACAAGAAATAATGAGAGCAGGAAACGTGGCTTTAAATGGACATGAGATTATAGTTATAGGGAAAAGGAGCACATCACTTTAAAGCTTTAAATCTTCAGTATTTGAATCTAAATTCAGCTTTAGTGATTCTTTAAACGGTTTCTAAACGGAGAATCTGATGCGTCTTCTGTCTTTGTCATTAATTAATCAGAAACAGATCCTGACACTAACCATGTCCACGCGTTATTCTGTAATCTGTTGGATTATTGTCACGTGTTTGGACTTCTAAACCATCATAAAGAAACTCAATAATATTACATTTTTCAGTAACAGACTCGTCTCCTTACCTCGAGCCTCGTCGTCACCGTCCAGCCGGTCGCTCAGTGTGGTCAAAGTCTGTTTTTTTGTGTGGAGGGGAGGAAGCATCAGCTCAGAGAGATAAGAACACACACACCAATGAAAACCCGACTAGAGAGAGGCCAAGAGGTCGCAGAGAAGGAGGTGAAGAGAAGACTCGCTCGTGTCGTCCACAGAGAGCAGGAAGTGTTTCATTCCTTAGGTGAACACCTGTAGTGTCATCATACATCTCTTTTTACTTTAAAGAGGACATATTATCCTCCTTCTCCACCTTTTCAAACAGTCCCCTGTGGTCTAAATAAAACATCTGTGCTGTGCTCTGGTCCAAATATAACATGAATCAAGCGCCAGAGGAGGTTTGTGACCCTGTAGAAACCAGCTCTCTCAGAACGCTCCGTTTTGGTGTGTGTGTCTCTTTAAATGCAATGAGCCCCCCTGAGTTTTCCCAGTAGACATCACTCCTCTGTAGCGAGAATAAAAATGGCGGACCTGCGCAAAAGTTTTGCTCTAGGCTGGGGGTGGAGTCCATGGGTGGAGATACCAGGGGAGGGGGGGTATTTTTTTTACCACAGTCAAACTTGTGACATCACAAGTTGAGAACATTTGAATGGGAGCGTTTTTCTCTGTGTTGTAAGACTTCTGCAGACCACAAACAAAGGACTGGATGGGTTTATTTCACATGTTGTGGGTCTGTAGACTCTCAGGTTACCAAATATATGTTCAACAACACTGTAGAAGTGGATGTCCCCTTTAACATTCATGATTCAGCGTTTTGTTGGGAATCAAACATCTACAGACACGCTGCCATGTTTAGTTTTGTATTTTAATTTGGTAATCTGACATTGCTTCCTGTTTTATTGTCTTGTTTTGTTGAGTAGTCTGAGTAGTTCAGTAGTCTGAACCCTCGTGGTCGTTCAGTAGACTGAACCCTCGTGGTCATTCAGTAGTCTGAACCCTCGTGGTCGTTCAGTAGACTGAACCCTCGTGGTCGTTCAGTAGACTGAACCCTCGTGGTCATTCAGTAATCTGAACCCTCGTGGTCGTTCAGTAGACTGAACCCTCGTGGTCGTTCAGTAGTCTGAACCCTCGTGGTCGTTCAGTAGTCTGAACCCTCGTGGTCGTTCAGTAGACTGAACCCTCGTGGTCGTTCAGTAGACTGAACCCTCGTGGTCGTTCAGTAGACTGAACCCTCGTGGTCGTTCAGTAGTCTGAACCCTCGTGGTCGTTCAGTAGTCTGAACCCTCGTGGTCGTTCAGTAGACTGAACCCTCGTGGTCGTTCAGTAGTCTGAACCCTCGTGGTCGTTCAGTAGTCTGAACCCTCGTGGTCGTTCAGTAGACTGAACCCTCGTGGTCGTTCAGTAGACTGAACCCTTGTGGTCGTTCAGTAGACTGAACCCTCGTGGTCGTTCAGTAGACTGAACCCTCGTGGTCGTTCAGTAGACTGAACCCTCGTGGTCGTTCAGTAGTCTGAACCCTCGTGGTCCTTCAGTAGTCTGAACCCTCGTGGTCGTTCAGTAGACTGAACCCTCGTGGTCGTTCAGTAGACTGAACCCTCGTGGTCGTTCAGTAGACTGAACCCTCGTGGTCGTTCAGTAGTCTGAACCCTCGTGGTCGTTCAGTAGACTGAACCCTCGTGGTCGTTCAGTAGACTGAACCCTCGTGGTCGTTCAGTAGACTGAACCCTCGTGGTCGTTCAGTAGTCTGAACCCTCGTGGTTGTTCAGTAGTCTGAACCCTCGTGGTCGTTCAGTAGTCTGAACCCTCGTGGTCGTTCAGTAGACTGAACCCTCGTGGTCGTTCAGTAGACTGAACCCTCGTGGTCGTTCAGTAGTCTGAACCCTCGTGGTCGTTCAGTAGACTGAACATTTCAGTATGGATACTTCCTGGTTTTGTGCAGTATGGTTTGGATGCATCCTTTCAGGAAATGAATTG
>CM036551.1:27194913-27212413 GCA_020745685.1 Tautogolabrus adspersus | reverse complement strand
TAAAGTGAGCTGAAATGACATTACAACTTTGATTGTGTTTCTGAACTTTTCACACACACACACACACACACACACACACACACACACACACACACACACACACACACACACACACCCCCACACACACACACACACACACACACACACACACACACACACACACACACACACACACACACACACACACACACACACACACACAGTCAGCCTGCTCTTTGTAAGTCATGGTTGGTCAGGTTGAGAGGGGATAAAGGTGAAGGCTTTGATGTGGAGGGCAGTTACCTGTGGGTTTAACCACATGAAGAGATCATCATCAGAAGGCTGTTTGTTTGGTTTGCCTGGAAAAAGAGATTTAATGCCCTGATTGACAGTTTTGGTCTGGGTCTTTGTTTTTGATACGTGACATTATAAATATGTAGAGATGGCCCGAGCTGTGTGTCCACGTGGCTCCTCTGTGTCAGATACCATCTGCTTCAATAACAGGACAGCCGGAGCCTGGACCAGATTAATATTCTCCTTCAGAACAGAGAATCTGGACGTCTGGCTCGCTGACAGCACACAGTGAGGCCGACACACACCTACCGCGCTGCAGACCTGCTGTACACACACACGCACGCACGCACGCACACACACACACACACACACACACACACACACACACTCTCAGGCTGCAGTGTGTGACTCTGAAATAAACAGTCCTCTGATATAAAACAGGTGATTAAAGTCTGAAGAGGAGGACGATGAATGTGCTGCACAGCTGATGGAGACAGGTTATTATCATATTAGGCTCATTTCCTGGAAAAAAAGCTCCACACTCCACTTCACAGAGGGATGCTCAATTTGATCTGCACTTACCGTTCTCCACAATCCAATCACGTCTCTGCTGTCCAACCTGTGGGCGGATCATTTAAAAACGCTTACAGGATTGTAATGTCATCACTGGAGACTGATCCAGGATCTGTTTACCACCGCTGATTTCAGTGAAACCAGATTGTGACTGAAAGAGGAGAAGCTGATTGGTCCATTTACTGTAAGACGTCCTGAAATAAACTCAGTGATGAGTTTTCGGTCAGTGGTGACCTAAAGACGTGTGTGTAGAGGCTGTATGTTCAGTGGCTGGCCGGGTCCAGACCGGGTTAGTCTATTTATAGTCGGGTTTGTTTTATGCATGGCTGAGTGTCTTACTCACACCCGGCCTGCCATCGAGCTGCAGAAACACAAATCAGCCGTAGCAAAGCTTACAGTCAGAGCCGTGCAAACCACAGCTCAGGTGCAACAACCACGTGTGTGTGTGTTTGTGTGTGTGTGTGTGTGTGTGTGTGTGTGTGTGTGTGTGTGTGTGTGTGTGTGTGTGTGTGTGTGTGTCTGTGTGTGAGCATGCATGCATAACTTTTAGTGCTAAAGGCTTTTAGTGTTTCTGAACTACATTACCCAGAAACCCTCTCCATGCATTCAATAATCCATACACAATAGTGTGCCAGAACCAGATTGAGTTTGTCCTGATGTGCATGTCTGTCAAAGATACCAGGATGTCCTTCTACATCTCGTCACATTCTGAGAGCCAGCATGCTTTTTGGCTCTTCTTACCCACAATCCTTTGCAGCAGATCGTTTGCCACATCAACTCTCGAGCTCTCCAAAAGGCTTTTTTGTGTCTAAAAGGAACCATTTTTAAAATATATATTTAAATGTTCTGTGACAGAACTTTGTGTACATGCATCGAAGTTCAGGCTGCAGTGACATGAACCAGAACGTCCCGACTGTGTGCATCGTGTTCTCTGAAGGCCACTGTGGATCATACCAGGGTGTAACTAAACATCCATACAGATGGATAATATGATGCTATGAGCAGGGGCGAGAGGGGCTAACTCCTCAGGACCCTGATGAAGGGTAGGGCCCCGATGCAGTGAGGGCCTCGATGCAGGGAGGGGCCAGATGGAGGACGAGGCCCTGAGGAGCAAACACAAAGTTGTAGTTTTTCAAAGTCGACATGATATCAGAATATTCAATTTTTATCCATTTATCCATATTTATTTGTTACCACGGCAACAACAACAGAAGTCCCAGACACCTTATATCTGGTTATTTATTGTTTTTCATGAACAAAAGTTGCAGGAACACTCAGTCACACTCTCTACATTTTACATAAACATTGGCAACGTTGGGATTTGTGTGTAGCCCGGCAACATGAGCAACATGAGCAAATATTGAGTTGTCTAAATAACGGACGACATATCGTGCAGAAACACCCATCATACATCTGTGCAGTATTGTGATTTGGATAAAAAGTAAGACATCATTCATAACACGGGGACAGTGTTAGTGCTGTAGTACTCAAAATCGGTCTTTAAGGTCTTGGTCTTGGGGATGTCTTGGTCTCGGTGGTCTTGGCTGCAACACTAGACAGTGAGATGTTTTAGATGGTGCTTGTTTCTTTGTCTGATAAAGAGTAGTACAGTAAATATAGGACTATAGATATAAAATAAGACAGATAGATGAGACATTAAGAACACGTAAGTGAAGCATGGTATTAAGAATTGTGTTTCTGTTGAATATAAAGAATAAATAATGTCGTTTACAGCAGCTTCAGCATGGAGTGCAGTTTGTGGTGTTGGTGACGTGTAGTGATCACTTCCTGTTCAGCTGAGGGGTGAGAGACACCAACATGGCAGATAGTGAATCTAACACAAGTTACACACACACTCATCACCTGCGTTAAGGTTCTGTGTGTCTTAATGATGGTTTTATATGACTTATCTCTAAATGTGTTTAATGCTCGTTCAGGAACAGAAACTCAGAGTGTGTCAGTAGATCATCAGTCCTGGCTTCCCCTTTAACACACACGCACACACACACACACACACACACACACACACACACACACACACACACACACACACACACACACACACACACACCGCATCGCTGCTAGGTTCAAAATGGATGTCAACCCCCCCAGCGACTTTTGCTCCTCACAGTTACATTTACATAACGGGGGGTGCGTCCGCCTCCCCTCCGCCTGCATAATGCATGAGCAGCGTGGCAGCTACTTTGTCATTGGCCGCTAGTACAACATGGGACGCCTCTGAGACGTCACCCATGGGACCCTCTGGGAGGCAGAGACAAAGGCAGGGAGGGGGCGGGGCTACAAAGAGCCTGTCTGCCGTGCACAGACGCTCCTCTGAGGCCATAAAGGGCCCTAAAGGGTTCAAACCTGCTGTGATGCTGGCTGCACGGGCTGCGTCGCTCTGTAGCGTTAGCAGCGTTCCACTGGTCCGAGTGGCGTCTGTAAGGGACTCACTTCTGTTTCTATCAGCCACACAGACTCTGAAACTTCTGTCAAACTAAAGCATGTGGGATCTATTTACTGATGTCAGGATGGTGAACTATGAAGAATCATGCTCTGCTTGTGTGTGTGTGTACTCTGCATGAACCTTCGCTCTGACACGCCTTTAACAGTTTGAAATAAAAGCCGAATCTTTGATGGTCATTTTACGGGCTGTAATGAAACGATTACTCCGTCGAGACGCGGCTCAGCCACACTCTGCTGCGTTCAGAGAAAACACACCACATAATCACAGCTTGTTTTGTGTCTCCCTCTCTGAAAATCAGCACTTTTTAACTTTCAGAGGAAACGTGGAGACCGTGTGGTCAAACACGCAGCACGCTGTTTTTCCATTCTCTCTTTTTCCTCTAAATATTTAGGACCATGTGTCTCTCCACTCCAGGACTGAAAATAAGGCAGCAGCTAACCTTCATTTTTATCCAATAATCTGCAGAACACGAGAGCTGAACTCTGACCTGATTCTGAAACATGTCTCTGATATCAGCTGATCCCATCGACTGTGTAAAGAATGGTTAGAGGAATAACCACAGACTGTAAATATTAAAGGATGAAGCCTGTCAATCAGGTCAGCTACACGCCTTATTGTGAATAACTCTTATCCTTCATCAAATCAAAACTGATGAGTCATCAAAACATTCACCCCCCGTACAGTGTGTGCTGATCGAGACATGAGCTAATCAGACCTGTTTGGTTTTTTGAACCAGGCTGTAAACATGTTAATGTCTGCTGTAAAAACAGGCTTTTTAGAATGGGTGTGTATGTGACTTCCTGTGCTTCTGCAGCCAGCCTCTAGTGGACACTCGAGGAACTGCAGGATTTTACACTTCAGCATCGACTTCATTAAAAACACCGGAGGTCGCTGCTTGAGAATAACGTCGCTTCATAAACCCCCCCTGCGTTCAGATCATCTTTTTAATTTGAAGTTTCTTCTTAATCAGTTATTTGATTCTATAAAACATTATAAAAGCCATGACTGACAGCTGTGTTGACCAATGAGGCTCCTGCGTTGCTGTGTGCTCTGGATTATCAGAGTAGAGGAGGAACGGGGAGAGGAAACGTAACGGACACGAGAGTCAGTGAATGTTCCATAACCGTGAGAGTCTGCTTCAAACAGACACAAGAATCTGTTCTGCTGTGGACCGAACCCACCTGAGCGACCTTTGAGCAGGAAGGTAAACATTTTAGTTAGAGGAAGGGGCGGGATCATACAACCTCTACTACATAGACTCTGGATGCTAATCCACAACATGTCAGTGCCCGTCACAGAGACATTCTGGTCCCATCCAGTACTACATATCTACATACACATCTTAGGCCAACTTCACTGTCTTTGTCCACTTTACAATCGCACCAATATTGAAACCAGGGAACGTCTTGCGATGCTACTAAGTGATGGTATGTGAATTGTATCATTGCATTGACTGTCTGGTCGTAGATAACCATCAGCACGTTTCAGGATGAGTTATGAAGCTGATATCAGATTGAGAACATCTGGAGTTCTGAGAGGACTCTGGGGAGTCTGGTGTGTTCAGTCAGCAGTAATGGTTGTTTCTAAGCTCATTAGTTTCCATGTTTAAACCTGTAAATACGTGAAAAAGAAGGCTGAAGGTTTACAGTCAGAACGACCTTTGACCTCCCTGTATGGGTGTTTTCTTCTTCTATTCTATCGAAGCAGCATGACAGAGGCAGGAGTGTGTCTCAAACAGCAGCTGAAAAGCTTCAAACTGAGGTTTCCTTTGCTTCTAAACTTAATAATGATGTTATAAATCAGCCCTGACAGCCTCGACTTGTTGAGCCTTCTGTCGTCTTGTTTTCCGTGACAAAGGATTAAAAACTGTGAGAGAAACTGCTGCGAAGCCTCGAGCGGCCAAACGCTTCACACAGGCCGTCGGTGAGCGAGAACATGCAGGAAATCAGGAAATGGAATAGAGGAAGGAAGTGAAACCAAACATGCCCTCGATCGAGCTCGCAGTGAAGAAACGAGACGTCAGAGAGAACGAGGAGAAAACACAAAGACTCCTCTGCTCTTCATCGTGCTGCGTTCAAAAACTTCAAGACTCTGTTTGGAAAGAGAGAGAGGGAGGGAGAGACAGAGTCAGGTCTAATTTTAACGCGTTTCACACAGAAACACAGAAACATCACAGATGTGAACAGAGAGTCTGTGAAATCTTAATCATGTCTTCATTTTAAATTCATTCTGAAAACACGTTCGCAGGATTCAAAGCTTGAACACTTGCAGATACTACATCTGATTCGGAAGCAAGTTTTCATGTACATGTCTGAGATCATGTGAGAGGAGGAGGAGGAGGGAAACATCAGAGGTGACCTTAATAACCTGAGTCTGACTCCTGCACACCTCTGCAGGTGTGTGACATAGACACTCAGACACATTAAACATGGTCTGTATGTAAAATTTATCAGAGAGGAGGAGAGAATTCGTCTCCTCACTCTCCTCCGTGCGAAAGCTTCAAAGACTCCACGCTCAGCTGAGAGACAAAAGAGAGAGAGAGAGAGCGTGGGAGAAACGAGAGCGACAACAAGAACGTCTTCTTTTCCTCTATGCAGAATGAGACCTCAGGAAGAACTGGAGTTACATAACAGACAGTGATTCTGTGAAATAATTAATTTCATGAAGAAGACGATAGAATATCTTCAGTCTGACTTTGTGAACAGCAGCTGATTCATTAATAAATGTCTGAGTTAGAGTGACAGCTGAGTTCATTTAGTTTTATAGGAGTTCCAGTGTTCATCTTTTTTTGGTTAATCATATAAAGCTGATCTCAGTCATTTATTACCAAAAGCTGTCATCATTATTGCTTACAATTAAATTCGGGCATTATTTCAAAGAAGTTACGTGCTAATTTTCACCCAATTGTCATGAAATTCGGGGTAATTTCAAAGAAATAAAAAAGAAGTTTGTCTAATTATCACCTAATTACGACAAAATTTGCGGACCAGTAAAGTAAAGTGTTAGCGGAGCTCCTTGTGGGACATGTTTGTGTGACCCTCACAGAGTCAGGGCTCAGACCAACGTGAGGTACGGAGGACTAAATGTGTCGGGTCGATGTGGTGACAGCTCACAGAGACGTTCAAACCTCACACACTAAATCATAGTCATAGTGTTTCTACTGTCAGTGCATCAACAATCAGAACGAGACTCGAGTGTCAGGGTCAGAAATCCTGGGACACAGGTGAACACTGGTGTGGAGAGCCGGGTACAAGCACTGCAGGAGCCTGATGAGTGGAGGAGTAACCAGGTGTGCAGCAGGAGTGTGATTGAGAGCCACACACACAGACACACACACCTGCACACACACACACACACACACACACACACACACACACACACACACACACACACACACACACACACACACACACACAGACACACACACACACACACACACACACACAGACACACACACACACCTGCACACACACACACACACACACACACACACACGCACGCACGCACGCACACACACACACGCACACAGACACACACACACACACACACACACACACACACACAGACACACGCACGCACACACGCACACAACACACACACACACACACAGACACACGCACGCACGCACGCACACACACACACGCACACAGACACACACACACACACACACAACACACACACACACACACACACACACACACACACACACACACACACACATACACACACACACACAAAATCAACTGAGTCATTTTTCAACTTCACCAGAAAGTTTCTGTGCCTCAAAACTGACCAAAAGACTGATGGATCCTAATGGATCCCGATGGATCCTGAACATGGATCCTAATGGATCCTGATGGATCCCGACGGATCCTGATGATGTATCCCGATGGATCCTGATGGACACCGATGGATCCTGATGGATCCTGATGATGGATCCTGAAGGATCCTGATGGATCCTGATGATGGATCCTGATGGATGCCAATGGATCTTGATGATGGATCCCGAAGGATCCCGATGGATCCTGATGATGGATCCTGATGGATCCTGATGATGGAACCTGATGGAACCTGATGGATCCTGATGGATCCCTATGGATTCTGATGATGGATCCCTATGGATCCTGATGATGGATCCCAAAGGATCCTGATGGATCCTGATGATGGATCCTAACGGATCCTGATGGATCTTGATGATGGATCCCAATGGATCCTGATGATGGATTCTAATGGATCTTGGTGGATCCTGATGGATCCCGAAGGATCCTGATGATGGATCCCGATGGATCCCGATGGATCCTGATCCACACACACACAGACACGCACGCACGCACACACACACACACACACACACACACACACACACACACACACACACACACACACACACACACACACACACACACACACACACACAAAATCAACTGAGTCATTTTTCAACTTCACCAGAGAGTTTCTGTGCCTCACAACTGACCAAAAGACTGATGGATCCTAATGGATCCTAATGGATCCACATGGATCCTGATGGATCCCGAAGGATCCTGATGATGGATCGTAATGGATCCTGATGGTGGATCGTAATGGATCCTGATGGTGGATCGTAATGGATCCTGATGATGGATCCCTATGGATACTGACGGATCCCTATGGATACTGATGGATCCCTATGGATCCCGGTGGATCCTGATGATGGATCCTAATGGATCCCGATTATGGGTCCTAATGGATCCTAATGGATCCTGATGATGGATCCTGATGATTGATCCTAATGGATCCTGATGGATCCTAATGGAACCTGATGGATGTCACATCAGTCTGCAGAACGTAGTGTTACCTTCATGCTTCAGCCTCTCTAATGATGTTTGAGGAGCACGAGTTCTGTTTCCTCTGTTGTTCTCTTGTGCAGAAATGGCCGGCCTGTTTCCATGGAAACGATAAGGCTTAATAAGAATTATGGGTCAATGCTGATCATGTTTCTCACCGCAGGCTCAGTTCATCGCCGCTGAGTGCTCGGAAACATCCAGAGAGTCGATTCTGTCTGTCGTCTTTACCGGCAAACATCATCATCACCTTAATCATCATCATCATCAGGAGTTACGTTAGTGCAGTCAGATGATTGAAGAGTATTAACAATCATTTTAACAGTAACATTATAGCAGCAGCTTTCAGCTTGTTTGAATGTCAGGATCATCTGAGAGACGTCAGGAATGGTCGGTTTGTACGAGCATGAAACCCACCGTGTTCATAGCCAGCAGCGGTGTGTGTGTGTGCAACCTTTACCTGTCAGGATCACTGTGCTGGAAACCTGGAGCCATGCACCTGGATCAAACTGCGGCAGACTCAAACCTCTTACGGTCTACAAAGACACGAGTGTGTTGAAATGCTCATTCTGTGTTCAGAGTGGATCTGAGACTTCCTGCTGTAGACGATTGGACCCGTGTGTGTTCTTCTGCAGGGCGTTGTCCTCAGGGTGGAGCTGATGGATGAGCGTTGTCTGTTGGAATGGAGATGAGAGCACAGAGAAGGAATGACTCCACACGTGTCAGAAACACACGGGGGAAGGAGAAACCAACAGGCCTGAGTGTCGGTCTGTCAGTGGCCCCTAAACTTTCTCTGCCCCCCTTTGCCAGATAAAAAAAAATGTCAAGCCCTCCCCCTCCCTCAGCATACATATCGACACATAAACATATATCCATCCATCATCCATACGACTTTTCCCGTCTGGGGTCGTGAGAGGCGGGGTTACACCGTGGACTGGTCGCCTGTCAATCACAGGGCTGACATGTAGAGACAGACAACCAGCCACATTCACACCTACGGACAATTTAGAGTCAGCAGTTAACCTAACGAGCATGTCTTTGGACTGTGGGAGGAAGCCAGGGTAGCTGGTACTGTCAGACGGGGATTCAAACCAGTAACCACCTCACTGTGAGGCAACAGCGCTTACCACTGCACCACCATGCATGGAGGAGGAGGAGCAGGAGGAGATAGGTAAAGAAGGATGAGGAGGAGATTGGTTATGAAGGTGGAGGAGAAGGAGAAGATTGGTAACCGAGGAGTTCGCCACTCCTCCTCCTCCTCCCCCTTCCTCCCTCCCTCCGTCTCCTCCTCTCCTTCCCTTCCTCCCTCCCTCCGTCTCCTCCTCTCACTCCCCCCCTCCCTTCCTCCGTCTCCTCCACTATTACTCTGTATTCAAACCTCCTTCTCCAGGACAACACACACACTGAGCTGAAACTGCTGCAGGGTCACATCTCACACACACACCAGCTTTAATTCAATTCTATCAGGTGGGGGAGGGAGGAGCTTCGTGTATGAGTGTGTGTGTGTGTGGGGGGTTCACGGAGGTTAAAACCAGGATTGAATGGAAAAGGGCTCCTGGGACTCTGACTGCTGATGTGGGAGAGGTACAGAGGAGGGAGGGGGGTGGTCTATGTTAGTGCGTCATAATAAGGAGTTTAGAATCAGGGGGACCTTTTCCTTTGTACATCATATTTCCACCTCTGTGTGTCTGAGATCACTCTTTGTGCAGCTGCTCATCATACGTGATGAGTGGAGCCGAAATGTCAGGAGGCCGCTCGGCTGTCTGTGATTGGACATCTGAGATGTCAGTCACTCAGGTGAACCTTTATTCATGGAGATGCCAGAGCATGACTTTGAGAACATAGAGAGAGAGGTGAAATGATTGAAGTCAATATTTTAGTATTCAATGATAAAGAGGAGGAGGAGGAGGAGGAGGGGATGAGGTTTAACCAGCTGAGAGGTTCAGTCTGAAAAGGAAGAGGTTTAGTGTTTCCCCTGCATACGATGTGTGTGTGTGTGTGTGTGTGTGTGTGTGTGTGTGTGTGTGTGTGTGTGTGTGTGTGTGTGTGTGTGTGTGTGTGTGTGTGTGTGTGTGTGTGTGTGTGTGTGTGTGTGTGTGTGTGTGTGTGTGTGTGTGTGTGTGTGTGTGTTTGTGTATCTATTTAAAACTGTGCTCAGGTAGTGTGCAACTAAACAAAAATCTGCTGCATACCGAACACGAGTTAAAGATTCACAAAATCATGTTTTATGAAATGACTGCTTCTTTGCATATGACATCAGACAGCAGCGTGCTTTCCAGAGGAGGCGAGTTGGCAACAAAAACAAGCAGTGAGAGACGTCTCTCTCTGGATTGTCCTCTGCACAGCTGTTCCAACTGATCAGATCGGGAAAAACCAGGGCTGCAGGGAACGAGGGGTTTTTAAAATGCAGAGTGAAAACCTGCACGTCATGTTTGGAGGGGCGCAGTATTGCTTTCCCCCTGTTTGCAAGTTATTAAAGTCTGCAGGTATCTTTAGCACCTTGCTCAACAAACTCTGGAGGACGGCTGTAGTATTGTCACAGTTCCCGGGTTTATTCTTTCTCAGAAACTTTGTTGACCAGATGTTTGATAAGTTCACGATGTAGAATGTCAGAGTCATGAATCTCACCGATGTGGTCGTAAATCTGTCGTCTGCTGATCGTTTTAAATTCCAATCTGATTCTTTGATCTCTTTGGAGAGCGCGTTCTTCATTTCGACCATCAGGTGCTTCATTTCTGAATTCAGCCGTTTAAGGGCGTTGGTTCAAACAATTGCTTGTTTGCGTATTCTTACTTGATGATGTAACTGATATTATCATTGCTCATCCTCCGAGGACAGTGAGGGCTTTCCAGCCAGATAAGCACAATCCATCACTGCCTCCAGAACCCGAAGCAAATCCCTGTCAAACTAAGGCCACGTTTACACGAACACGATTCGCTGGAAACGGGGTCATTTTTCGTTTAAAAAAACAGTTCAGAGTTCAGACAGCAACTACTGTGCACGTGGTTCCACAAAAACAAAGCTGCTGTAGTACACATGCCAGTCCAGTAGTTGGCGGTGTGACGTAATGAAACAACACCTCAACACCTGAAACAAGCACATCCTCTTCCTCCTACAGAGCAGCGAGGTGTAAACATCCAAACATGACTAACACACGGACGTTTGTGTGGACGGACAATGAGGTGGGGGTGTTACTCAGAGTTACCCTAAACTAGAGAGAGAACATTTAGAGAATACATTTTCACAAACAGAAGTCCGCCATTGTTGTTGTAGTCCATCTACTCACTCATGGCTAATGACTGGAAGCTTCCTGAGCATATGCGTAAAGTCTCTGTTTTCAAAGGGCTTGTTTAGTCTTCTCATTAGCGTCCTTTTGTTTGACAGTCTTTCTGTTGGGCCATTTGGGCTGCAGATTTTTCTGTGTATGGAGTGTCGTTCGGATCTTTCTCCCCATCAGCTGTTCTGCTGGATTGACTCCAGTGGTAGTGCAGGGAGTTGATCGATAGCACACCGTATTCTGCTGAATTGGTTGGTGTGCAAATAGAGCCTAAGTCATGCTTGCATGTTTCTCACTCTGGGATAACGTTTGTGTATTTCTCATGCTAAGTGGCAGCATTAGCATTAGCCTCACATACAGCTCTCTGCTCGTGCGCCTCACCTTGAGAGGAAGGTGACCAGTGAACCAAAACTCCTGAAACAACACAACAGAGGAAACCTGAAGAGATAAAGAGGTGATAAAGAGGCCATCAGTGAGCAGCAGAGGATATTCAGAGTCACGACCTGCTGGAACAGGAGACTGGAAAGAACATGAGAGCTCAATCAGGTCACGTTTGAACAGACCTTCACCCTCAGAATCACAGGAAGAAATCTGCAGCTTTATGTGACAGAGCTGAAGGCTGTCTGGCCTCTCTGTCAGCCATGATGACCTCCTCCTCCTCCTCCTGTTTCTTGACTCCTCAGCTGACAGACGCTCCGACATGACATGAAAGTGACCTGATGCTTTGGATTGTGGTCCTTCATTTACTGGATATGACTTTAACAGATCAGAGTGCACATGAGCTCATTCACTGCAAACACGATATCTCAGCGACGTCATCCAGGAGGGGTTCCAAATACTGGCTCTTTTCTCTCAAACGTTTCTGTCACAGAGTCACAGAAGAAGGTCTCTGAGTCTCTACTCAGACCTCGACTCTCTCGTCATTAATGATGCTCGACAGGGTTTAAGACGTCTGACTCAGTCTGTCAGCGTGGATCTCTGAGAGGAAAGGAGCAGGGTTTCATTAAGCTCCACGGTTCACTCGGGGGCCGTAAAAGGGCTCCGTCTTGTTGCCATGGAGCTGTGACTGTTCCAGATGAATACATAAGCAGAAAGTGTGGATGGTTGTTGTGGACACAGAGCACGACCTGCAGGCTCACAGCAGCGCTCAGCAGATACGGCTTGTCTTACAGGAATATTGTTCCTTGTAGAATATTCCAGATGTTTGGTGTGAGATATGTAATGCACCGCTGGGATTTAAACCCCCCACCCTCTCAGTGTTAGCTGATTCCTGCTGAGACGTCGCAGGATAATCTCTCTTTCATTCCTTTTGTACTCAATCAGGTTATACACATGTTCGATGGAAATGCAGAATTAGCCATGCTCATAATAATGTCGGTCATGTGTGCTGTGGATTTGGTGCCTTTTAGAGGATGCAGTGATGAACTCCAGGGGTACAACTGGAGGCCGACCAGAACAGGTTTTTGATGCCAGTATTAGTCAGAAAATATCGCTTTTCGAAGAGAAAACAACAACGTCCAAAGTGGCTGCAGAGATTCACAGTTCTCCTCCTCAGAGATCAAGTCATGTGACTTCATATGAAGAGGAGGACCCTCAAAGAGTCTCCTGCACGCTTCATTGTGATTAACCACGACGACAGGATGAAGAATCTCACCTGTTGAGACGACAGACTGAAACCAGTGCTAGGATGCTAACATTAGCAACCAGCAGCCCAAGCACACCTGAATATTAAACACGGTCTGACCTCCAGTCCGTGGTTATTCTGCAGGACACCAGGCCAGGCTTAGCTGGGTCCTGGTCTTGGAATGAGGAAGTAAACAACAGCCCAGCTTCAGCGTAGCGTCCACTTACAGTCTGAAAAAAGCTGATGAGAGATTCATTTAGATTTTCATGATTTAGAGAATCAAAAAGAGAACTGCTGGTATCTTTGTGTGGTTTGGTCTGATCGTGATTACTTCCTCTGTTAAGATGGACGCTGCTGTCCGGCATGTCGACCTCTGACCTGCTGCTTTGTATTGTGGGAAACAGAATGCGAGGGAGACTGGTCTGATGCAGACTTTTTTTTACAGAATAAAGACGACATCCGGGTATTTTTGTCAAACTGAGAATCTCACATTTGTTCTCATACTGCAGTTTGGACCAATCAGGACGAACTACTAGTATAGTAGGAGGTTTATAAAACAGCCTGTCTGTTTTAGACAACCATTGTAGTGACCTGTCAATCACAGGAAGTCCCGCCCTCAGCATCTCAAGCTGTAAAAGCCTCTAAAAGAAAAAACATGATGAGCAACACACACACACACACACACACACACACACACACACACACACACACACACCCACCCACACACACACACACACACACACACACACACACACACACACACACACACACACACAGTGCAGTACCCTGTGCCCTGAGTCTCTGTGCTGCAGAGAGGAGCTGTCAGAGGAACATTAACTCTTGTTAATAATATTCTCGTCTGCAGCGTGGCGTGCACACACTCTGTGTTTGGGACGAGGAGCTGCTTCCCTCTGATAATACTCGCGGCTCATCTGGGACGCTGCACACACACTCCAGGCTGACAAGATGTGCTCGTCTGATAAAAGAAAGTGATGTGAACAAGTGTAAACACTCAGGATTATTCAGCAGCTGCTCACTCACTCGCTGCCTGTTATCTGCAGCTCGGGGCTCCTCTCTCTCTCTCTCTCTCTCTCTCTCTCTCTCTCTCTCTCTCTCTCTCTCTCTCTCTCTCTCTCTCTCTCACACACTCTCTCACACACTCTCTCTCACACACACTCTCTCTCTCTCTCTCTCTCTCTCTCTCTCACACACTCTCTCTCTCTCTCTCTCACACACACTCTCTCCCTCTCTCTCTCTCTCTCTCTCTCTCTCTCTCTCTCTCTCTCTCTCACACACTCTCTCCCTCTCTCTCTCTCTCTCTCTCTCTCTCTCTCTCTCTCTCTGTGTGAACATTAATTCATCTGTAGAGACGTTTCATATTTGATTCATGGACACGGCCTGTTTACACTGATCTGATCTCTCTGTGGAACAGGCCGAAGGTGTGGAGCGGATAAACGAACACGTCCAGCTGCTCTGTGTTTAAATATAACTGATTGTCTCAGATACAAGAACAGCTCAGCTCAGGATCTATTTAAGAAACAGGAAGGAGCTCATGACATCCACATCCTGTAAACTGTTACTCAAGAAGAAGAAGAAGGAGAAGCTGATGATGAAGTGTGGTTGTTTCATGGAAACTCATCTCTGGAGACTGTGACATAAAGTGAGACAGCAGGTGTTACAGAAACAGAGAACATCATTAGAACATGTGTGTGTGTGTGTGTGTGTGTGGGGGGGGGATATGATGATGGGCTGAACAGCTGTTTTTCTCCCGTTGCTAGGCAACAACATGTTTTTAGGATTGACTAAATATTGTGACATTTTTCAAAGCTGACAGTGGCAGGCGTTCTCTCACATCGGGCTAACTTCCCTGTTCAGATGCCAGTTGGAGCTCAGCTGCGGTTTCTGTCCTGCTGTGTCCCCGCTCAGCTGATCAGTGTTTCCTGTTGAGTTCACATTAAGCAGCTCGAAGGCTGCATCCGATGCTGCACTGTCTCCTTCAAAGGACATTTATGTTGATTATTAATTAGGCGTGTTAAACGATGACATTTTTTAACCCCAATGATTCACTACATTTCATTAGTTAATCCTGATTAATCACATTTCTAATCGCATGTTTGAAACTCCGTCACTTAGCATTGAAAATCTTTAATTGTTATGCTTTTATTTTGAATTCTTGTTCTGTCAGGCCCTGTGTCCACCTGGCGTTTGTTTTCTTGCAGAAAGCGCTACCAGTGCGTCTTGTCTCTATGACAACAGTCTCTTAAAAACGGCCGCTGTATGACTGACACTGCTCCGTTTCTTTTTACTGCATGTTCTATATTTAAGATTGTTTATTTCCTTCACTGTGAGCGTCAAGCGGAGGAGGTTTGTCCACCTGCTTTCTCTGGACAGCGAGGACGATGTGGGTACAGGGTACGATGCGTACGAGACAAAAATATGGGGAATATCTTTTATTTTGAAAGAGCAGCGGTGACGTCAACAACGCCTTTTTAAAAACAAACTAATCACAAAGATTGTTTGTGAAACTCAAGAAGAAGCTGTAATGAGCTAACAAACAAACATGACCAGACAGACTTCTTCTTCTTCTTCTGTGGTGTTTAATGTCGGTTAGCATCCATCAGTGTTGCGTTACCGCCAACTGCTGGATCGTGTCAGTTATTCAGTTCAATCTAATGGACTTCACCTGACACGAGTTTATACAGAGCAGACTAGTCCAGGACAAACACACAGAGGAAACACTAAACTAGTCTGAGTAAGAACTTATAAACACATAACCTTTCAAAATAAAGTTTTTACAAAGAATTAAATGTCTTTCGTGAAAAGAAGCAGTTAGCTGATAAAAAAGTATTTTTAAGATGTCAGAAGTCTGAGTCTCGCCCTCTTTCATTCCCCTGTTGGTTACTTCCACTTCTTGTGGGCGGAGCTTAAAAGGCCATCTTTAACCGGCGGCCAGCCAGTAGTAAGGGAGGCTCACACAAACAAAACATCAAGAAAAGTAAGTATCCATTAAAATCAGGCCATGACGGAACTGTGAACACTAGGGATGGAAACTCAAGGCTTTGAAACGTTTCAAAACCTGCTCGCTCAACGTCGCCACCTACTGGCAGAAGCTGTCATCACAGCCATTACTTATTGTTTGTGTTGAAGGCTCCCTTTTCACTAACCCCCCCCTAAATAGTTTTCATGCAGACATCATCACTCATTTATGTAGTTCTTGTATGATCACTCTTCTTATAGTATGATGGCCCTATGCTTCTGTAAGTGTGTTGTACCATTAAATATTTGTTTACATTTATTGAGAATTCATTTTGTGTCTATTCCTTGTCTGTGTAAATGGACTCGACTATTCCTTTTATTGTGATCCTGACTAGTTGTAATTGCATTTCATGATTTGGTCTGTTTTAGTTTTGTTAGTTTAGTTTTGTTCTCTTTCTTCCCTGGTGTTTCTTTAAATGTTTCCTAGTGCTGATTGTTTAGTCTTTAGTGTTTCCTGTTTTATTTAGTCATTTCTTCTCCTCGTGTCTCTCTGTGTTCTCGTGTGTTTTGTTACATTCTTGAGTGTTTCATGATTTACATTATAGTAGTCCCCAGTGTTGTCTCGTCCTGTCTTGATTGCCCTGATTGTCTTCACCTGTGTCTTGTTAGTCTCACCTGTGTCTGATTACCCGTCTATTTAGTCTCAGGGTGCATCCGAATTGCAAAGTGCCTACTCAATCTGTCAGTAGTCAGTCCCTCCTCTCCGTGCTGTATCCTGTTAGTACCTACTGTTCAGTAGACAGCACAGTAAGCAGATATTAGTTCCTACTTCATCTGATTCATTCAGTGTGGAAGTGGCGTCATTTGTGTTACCTGAACCGGCCGCCTCCATCCTCGTTTTTTTTCTATTGAAGAAGAGTAATGCACATATACAGTCAGTCAACAAAAACAATATCACAATGTAAATAAAGTTAAAGACAGATGAAATAATAACAGACAGTACATAGAGGAAAGAAGAAGAGACAGAAACATAGAGAATCTAAAGGTAAATAAAGACGCAGACATAAATGTGTAAATCATTCTTTAAATAGAGGGGGAAAGGTTTTATACATCACAGCTGCAGGTATCTGAGGTGAAGTTTGTAGCTTGTAGTCTGTAGCTCTGCACTGTGTGGTGACGTAACAGCTCCAGGTACCTGAGGTGAAGTTTGTAGCTTGTAGCCTGTAGCTCTGCACTGTGTGGTGACGTCACAGCTCCAGGTATCTGAGGTGAAGTTTGTAGCTTGTAGCCTGTAGCTCTGCACTGTGTGGTGACGTCACAGCTCCAGGTATCTGAGGTGAAGTTTGTAGCTTGTAGCCTGTAGCTCTGCACTGTGTGGTGACGTCACAGCTCCAGGTACCTGAGGTGAAGTTTGTAGCTTGTAGCCTGTAGCTCTGCACTGTGTGGTGACGTCACAGCTCCAGGTACCTGAGGTGAAGTTTGTAGCTTGT
>CM036551.1:27189913-27192413 GCA_020745685.1 Tautogolabrus adspersus | reverse complement strand
GTGAACGCAGCATTAAGTGAACAACAGCAGCCTCGTTAGTCTCTGAGATTATTCATCGGGGAATAAAACCGACGAGCCCTTTCACCACGATGCATTCAGGAACAATCGTTTCCTTCTATTTATTATGAAAGATTTCACATGTTCTCTTTTCTCTTTAAGCCTGTTTGGAGTCAAAACTCCTCAGACTGGGATTGTTGTAGCAGAACTTCAGAATGCATTGTGACTGATAATTAGTTTGAATCATTATTTCTGCTTGGCTGTTCCTAATTTGACTTTAAAAACTACAAAAATATTTTTGGGTTAAACTCATTTTTATTACATCAGTTCTTATGCTGCCTTCAGGTGCTCCTTGGCAACATCGTACTTTCCAGTTGTGCAGTGGTAATGACGACATAAACACATTTCAGAGCTCTGGTCACATATATAGTAAAATGTGCAAGTACTAAAAATAAACGATAGCTACGATCAACAAAATAAATCAATTGTTGACACTGTTTCCAAGCTGTCCGACATTTTGCTGCTCTGAAACATCTCAACTCAGAAACTCAGCGAAATGACCCACCGTCCCACTCCTAATTACGACTTTGGAGGGACGTTGATGTGCTCATAACTCGTAAATATGATAAATACGATGTATCCGAGGAGCACCTGAATGCAGCATTCCATAATGCTGTTTTATCAATGCAGCTGTTGGACATCTGAATCGTGCAGCACAAACTGACCCTGAATAAATCACCACGTCTGGGCATCTTTTCATGATAATTAACCAGTAATGTGTTCGGGAGTTTCCTCGGTTACTTCACAACCACACCTACCGCTCCCATACTGTGGGCAAAATGCTAATGCTAACATGCTAACAGTGACAGTAGTGATCTTCTTCGTGGGACTGACGAGCGATGGATGATGAGGCTGAACAAAAGGAGGCGAACTTTAAAATAAAGTTAAAGCCTAGCTGACCCAGTGCAAACTGAAACACGTCAACACACAGGAACAGGAAGTGAAGTGTTGGACACGAGAGGGGAGATCAGTGCACGAAATGAATTGATGAATAATGACGAGGCTGAATGAATGAAAACATGAGCGTGTCTGGATATGATGAAAGACGATAAGAGGAGAGCACTGCGGTTTTCTTCTGTTCGATCTGAGCTGGACTGATCGAGTCACAGCTGACTGATGTCCTGTAGAGCTGCAGGTAATGATCGTAATGACGTTAATAGATCAGCTGTTTGTTCTAAAAATGAATCAGTTTGTCGTTAAACGTCTCCAGAAGATCACGTTTGGAATGATTGTAATAAAACAGTAGAAGAAGAGACGAGAGCTTTCGTATAAAAATCCATGTTTGGATTGTTGTGGTTTCAGCGTGCAGGAGTAACAGATCTTCTTCTCATTACGCTGCACTCCTCTGCAGCATCAGATACGTCCCATTAATGACACGAGCTGCTCTCATGGAGCCAATAAACACTGATTCATGTTTCCTTTATAGAGCCGGGCTCCTCCACGCTGTCTGCTGCCTCACGCACACACACACACACACACACACACACACACACACACACACACACACACACACACACACACACACACACACACACACACACACACACACACACATACACACTAACACACAGAGAGACACACAGAGACACACACACACACACACACACACACACACAGACACACACACACACACACACACACACGCACACACACACACACACACACACACACACACACACACACACACACACACACACACACACACACACACACACACACACACACACACACACACACACACACACACACACACACACACACACACACACATACACACTAACACACAGAGAGACACACAGAGACACACACACACACACACACACACACACACAGACACACACACACACACACACACACGCACACACACACACACACACACACACACACACACACAGACACACACACACACACACACACACACACACACACACACACACACACACACACACACACACACACACACACACACACACACACACACAGCTCTGTAAACAAGATAACACACAGGATCATCTCTAGATATTATATTTCTCCTCAGCTCGCTCACAGATCACCCTCTCTCTCCTCTTGCAGTTCCTGTGTCTGAAGAACATCCGGACGTTCTTGGCGGCGTGCAGCGACGTGTTCAGCATGAGGAGGAGCGAGCTGTTCGAGGCCTTCGACCTGTTTGACGTCAGAGACTTCGGGAAGGTAAGACACACAATCACAGCCCTGCTGAACACAAAATCTGAGCTGACCGAGTTTAAGATGCTTTCACGCCCGCTCTGGTCTTTGTGCAAACGTTTTTAGACTCTTTATTCAGGGGAGGAGCTCCTTCAGGTTGGACTTCCTCTGCATTCTCTGTGTCTGCATCAATCCTCCTCGTTTCTGCAGCGATGAATGAAAACCTGTCCTTTGATATGCCAGCATATGGAAGTCACTTTACGACTCTGTAGCAGCAGTT
>CM036551.1:27169913-27182413 GCA_020745685.1 Tautogolabrus adspersus | reverse complement strand
GTCTGTCAGTGAGGTCCATGAATTATCCACAGAGCTCTCAGCGCTGCAGCAGCCGCCACATTGTTTAGTAGCAGCGTTGTGAAGGAGAGTGAAGCGTGGAGGATGTTTCTCAAGGCGTGAACACTGAGTGGAGGGTGAACTCTGCGCACACATCTCTACACTAACAGAGCAGAGTTTTTTTTAACATGGCTGAGGGCTGATGGTGCAGCTCGTGTTGGATCACAGTGACTCAAAGTTTTCACTACAAAATGTGAGTCATGGTGGAGAATAGACAACACCCAGAGGGCTGACTGTGAGAGAGTCTCCACAATAAAAACTTCACTCCCTCGAATTGTTTGTAAGCCTAAGGAAAGTTGGGCACCAGGACTTGTAGTTTTCCTTCGTGATATCGCTGACGTTAGCCACCTTTTTAAACCTTCAGAGCAACTCAAGAAGAAGTAGTGATACAATCAGCATGCGTCAGCTGTCAGAGAAAGGGACCGATTAGAGCGAAGGAGACAAGGGTCCAAGATATCGTGATATGTTTCCTTAAAGGTCACATATTAATGTAGAATCCACTTCACCATGTTCCTCTAACATGTGTCTCTAGTCTGTCTACAAACCCCCCAATGATGAGAAAAGTCCATCCTCTCCATCTTTTGCCTGCTCCACTTTTCAGAAAATGTGTGCTCAAACAGGCCGTTTGGAGATTTTCCCTTCATGACATCACAAAGGGCAGTAACCCCTCCCCCAGGTGGGTGACACTCCCACAGCTAGGTGTTTGTTCTGCCCTCTGAGTCTGCCTTCTCACCGTAAACAATAGGGCATGGAGCGAGAAAGCCCGAGCCACCCAAGCCCTTCCAGAGAGGGGCGTGGTCAGACACAGCTCATTTACATTTAAAGCTACAGACACAGAAACAGCCTGTTCTGAGCAGGGCTGAAATAGAGGGGTTTATAGGCATGATCAAATACAGGATCAGAGTGGATTTAGAACAAGACACTTCACACACATGTTTAGAGGAGCTCTGAGACTTATTTACACTGAAGTGGAGGAGGATATGTGACCTTTAACTACCAGGTATGTTATTGCCTAGACAAATCTAGAAAACAGAACATTTCAAGTAAACCTGTAAAATGTTGGAAAGGAAAGAAAAGAAGACGTTTGATTTTTGCAAAAGAAACCTACGCCTTCTGCTATTCATGTCATCACGCCATCATGCTACTGATAACGTCATAGACGGCGTGCAGGGTACAAAGACATGTAGTTTGTGTTTGCCTGCAAACTGTAAACTGTTATCTGCATTAACCTACTTTAAATGATCATATACATAACCTAAAGTAAGAACCTCTGAGTTGCACAGGTTCTCAGTTTATGAAGCGTTTAAAGATGATCTCAGAGCTTGCAGCTCAAGAAGAGAACATGCTGGAATCGTTTGATCCTTCTTTTTTTGTTTTACTGCAGAGTGTTAACAGTTATGTGCTAACAGTGATGCATCCATTCAATTAAAGAAGGCCAGCATGATACAGTCCAACTGGACCACAGCCACCGGTGCTTACTCCTGCGTTTAACAAGTCCTAATGTGTGCAGAGGAAGCTCAGCTGTGTGTCTGCCAAAAGACTCACACTGACTGTTTCTGCATGTGTTCAAACAAACAAACCTGCAGCACACGTGTGCAGAGAAACCCTCAAACCTCCATCATGTTTCCTCTGTGTTTGTGTCTCTGAGGATAATAAAGCGTCTGAAACAATATTCAGATGATGAAGTGCAGCTCTGCTCTCCCACCCAGACTAATGAATGTGTTCAGAAAGCTTCACGCCTCTTTAAGGCTGACGGGTTAATTACACATTTAACCCAACGACACGTACGAGGCTGTAAAGTCAAACGTCTGCTCTGGTAATCCTCCTGGAGAGAGTGGCGTCTGTGAGAAACCCCCCTCACAGTCAGAGGAGGGGGTCCCTGAAAAAGCCAGCATGTGATTTTTAATGAAACAGCTAAATCAACCTAATACATAGAACATCCTTTATAGAGTAAGACCTGCATGTAGAGCAGCCTGTCGCTGCAAAGACTGACCCTGAGTGTCCATTAGCACGTAGCAGACATCTGATATCTGAGCACTCAGATCTGCTGCAGGAGCACCGCTGAAGGACAAAGGAGGGGGGGTAGAGATGAAGATGAGGACGAGGAAGGGGGGGGGGTACATCAGCCCTTAGTAGAAGTTACATTTATCACAGCCAACTGAGCAGGAAGACACTAATCAATAAACTCTGTCTGCCTCTTTCTTTCTTTCTTTCTTTCCTCCCGCTCCCCCTCCCCCAGCTCGTCTCGTGTTCTGACCCCACCTTCAAAACAAAATCAGCCTTCATCCTCCTAAAGTGTTAGAGGACTAAAGTGTTAGAGGACTAAAGTGTTAGAGGACTAAAGTGTTACAGGACTAAAGTGTTAGAGGACTAAAGTGTTACAGGACTAAAGTGTTAGAGGACTAAAGTGTTACAGGACTAAAGTGTTACAGGACTAAAGTGTTAGAGGACTAAAGTGTTAGAGGACTAAAGTGTTACAGGACTAAAGTGTTAGAGGACTAAAGTGTTACAGGACTAAAGTGTTAGAGGACTAAAGTGTTAGAGGACTAAAGTGTTACAGGACTAAAGTGTTAGAGGACTAAAGTGTTAGAGGACTAAAGTGTTACAGGACTAAAGTGTTAGAGGACTAAAGTGTTAGAGGACTAAAGTGTTAGAGGACTAAAGTGTTACAGGACTAAAGTGTTAGAGGACTAAAGTGTTAGAGGACTAAAGTGTTACAGGACTAAAGTGTTACAGGACTAAAGTGTTACAGGACTAAAGTGTTACAGGACTAAAGTGTTACAGGACTAAAGTGTTACAGGACTAAAGTGTTACAGGACTAAAGTGTTAGAGGACTAAAGTGTTACAGGACTAAAGTGTTACAGGACTAAAGTGTTAGAGGACTAAAGTGTTACAGGACTAAAGTGTTAGAGGACTAAAGTGTTAGAGGACTAAAGTGTTAGAGGACTAAAGTGTTACAGGACTAAAGTGTTACAGGACTAAAGTGTTACAGGACTAAAGTGTTACAGGACTAAAGTGTTAGAGGACTAAAGTGTTACAGGACTAAAGTGTTAGAGGACTAAAGTGTTACAGGACTAAAGTGTTACAGGACTAAAGTGTTACAGGACTAAAGTGTTACAGGACTAAAGTGTTACAGGACTAACGTGTTACAGGACTAAAGTGTTAGAGGACTAAAGTGTTAGAGGACTAAAGTGTTACAGGACTAAAGTGTTACAGGACTAACGTGTTACAGGACTAAAGTGTTAGAGGACTAAAGTGTTACAGGACTAAAGTGTTAGAGGACTAAAGTGTTACAGGACTAAAGTGTTACAGGACTAAAGTGTTACAGGACTAAAGTGTTACAGGACTAACGTGTTACAGGACTAAAGTGTTACAGGACTAAAGTGTTACAGGACTAAAGTGTTAGAGGACTAAAGTGTTAGAGGACTAAAGTGTTACAGGACTAAAGTGTTAGAGGACTAAAGTGTTACAGGACTAAAGTGTTAGAGGACTAAAGTGTTAGAGGACTAAAGTGTTACAGGACTAAAGTGTTAGAGGACTAAAGTGTTACAGGACTAAAGTGTTAGAGGACTAAAGTGTTACAGGACTAAAGTGTTACAGGACTAAAGTGTTAGAGGACTAAAGTGTTACAGGACTAAAGTGTTACAGGACTAAAGTGTTACAGGACTAACGTGTTACAGGACTAAAGTGTTAGAGGACTAAAGTGTTACAGGACTAAAGTGTTACAGGACTAAAGTGTTAGAGGACTAAAGTGTTACAGGACTAAAGTGTTACAGGACTAAAGTGTTACAGGACTAAAGTGTTACAGGACTAAAGTGTTACAGGACTAAAGTGTTACAGGACTAAAGTGTTAGAGGACTAAAGTGTTACAGGACTAAAGTGTTACAGGACTAAAGTGTTACAGGACTAAAGTGTTACAGGACTAAAGTGTTACAGGACTAAGTGTTACAGGACTAACGTGTTACAGGACTAAAGTGTTAGAGGACTAAAGTGTTAGAGGACTAAAGTGTTACAGGACTAAAGTGTTACAGGACTAAAGTGTTACAGGACTAAAGTGTTACAGGACTAAAGTGTTACAGGACTAACGTGTTACAGGACTAAAGTGTTACAGGACTAAAGTGTTACAGGACTAAAGTGTTACAGGACTAAAGTGTTACAGGACTAAAGTGTTACAGGACTAAAGTGTTAGAGGACTAAAGTGTTACAGGACTAAAGTGTTACAGGACTAAAGTGTTACAGGACTAACGTGTTACAGGACTAAAGTGTTAGAGGACTAAAGTGTTAGAGGACTAAAGTGTTACAGGACTAAAGTGTTAGAGGACTAAAGTGTTACAGGACTAAAGTGTTACAGGACTAAAGTGTTACAGGACTAACGTGTTACAGGACTAAAGTGTTACAGGACTAACGTGTTACAGGACTTAAGTGTTACAGGACTAAAGTGTTACAGGACTAAAGTGTTACAGGACTAAAGTGTTACAGGACTAAAGTGTTACAGGACTAACGTGTTACAGGACTAACGTGTTACAGGACTTAAGTGTTACAGGACTAAAGTGTTACAGGACTAAAGTGTTACAGGACTAAAGTGTTACAGGACTAAAGTGTTACAGGACTAACGTGTTACAGGACTAAAGTGTTAGAGGACTAAAGTGTTAGAGGACTTAAGTGTTACAGGACTAAAGTGTTACAGGACTAACGTGTTACAGGACTAAAGTGTTACAGGACTAAAGTGTTAGAGGACTAAAGTGTTAGAGGACTAAAGTGTTACAGGACTAAAGTGTTACAGGACTAAAGTGTTACAGGACCAAAGTGTTAGAGGACTTAAGTGTTACAGGACTAAAGTGTTACAGGACTAAAGTGTTACAGGACTAAAGTGTTAGAGGACTAAAGTGTTACAGGACTAAAGTGTTACAGGACTAAAGTGTTACAGGACTAACGTGTTACAGGACTAAAGTGTTAGAGGACTAAAGTGTTAGAGGACTAAAGTGTTACAGGACTAAAGTGTTAGAGGACTAAAGTGTTACAGGACTAAAGTGTTACAGGACTAAAGTGTTACAGGACTAACGTGTTACAGGACTAAAGTGTTAGAGGACTAAAGTGTTACAGGACTAAAGTGTTAGAGGACTAAAGTGTTACAGGACTAAAGTGTTACAGGACTAAAGTGTTAGAGGACTAAAGTGTTACAGGACTAAAGTGTTACAGGACTAAAGTGTTACAGGACTAACGTGTTACAGGACTAAAGTGTTAGAGGACTAAAGTGTTAGAGGACTAAAGTGTTACAGGACTAAAGTGTTAGAGGACTAAAGTGTTACAGGACTAAAGTGTTACAGGACTAAAGTGTTACAGGACTAACGTGTTACAGGACTAAAGTGTTAGAGGACTAAAGTGTTACAGGACTAAAGTGTTACAGGACTAAAGTGTTACAGGACTAAAGTGTTACAGGACTAAAGTGTTACAGGACTAAAGTGTTACAGGACTAACGTGTTAGAGGACTAAAGTGTTAGAGGACTAAAGTGTTACAGGACTAAAGTGTTACAGGACTAAAGTGTTAGAGGACTAAAGTGTTACAGGACTAAAGTGTTACAGGACTAACGTGTTACAGGACTAACGTGTTACAGGACTTAAGTGTTACAGGACTAAAGTGTTACAGGACTAAAGTGTTACAGGACTAAAGTGTTACAGGACTAAAGTGTTACAGGACTAAAGTGTTACAGGACTAAAGTGTTACAGGACTAAAGTGTTACAGGACTAACGTGTTACAGGACTAAAGTGTTAGAGGACTAAAGTGTTAGAGGACTTAAGTGTTACAGGACTAAAGTGTTACAGGACTAACGTGTTACAGGACTAAAGTGTTACAGGACTAAAGTGTTACAGGACTAACGTGTTACAGGACTAAAGTGTTACAGGACTAAAGTGTTACAGGACTAACGTGTTACAGGACTAACGTGTTACAGGACTTAAGTGTTACAGGACTAAAGTGTTACAGGACTAAAGTGTTACAGGACTAAAGTGTTACAGGACTAAAGTGTTACAGGACTAACGTGTTACAGGACTAAAGTGTTAGAGGACTAAAGTGTTAGAGGACTTAAGTGTTACAGGACTAAAGTGTTACAGGACTAACGTGTTACAGGACTAAAGTGTTACAGGACTAAAGTGTTAGAGGACTAAAGTGTTAGAGGACTAAAGTGTTACAGGACTAAAGTGTTACAGGACTAAAGTGTTAGAGGACTTAAGTGTTACAGGACTAAAGTGTTACAGGACTAAAGTGTTACAGGACTAAAGTGTTAGAGGACTAAAGTGTTACTAAAGGTTTGGTGTTAGGTTTGGTGTTGGTGCACAGATGCAGCACAGCACGAAAACTTCAGGGGGGTGAGGGTCTGTGCACAGACATAAAGGTCGAGTGTGGTTATCTGTCTCAGATATTCTGAAAGACATGTTTGTCTCATGTGCAGAGACGACACATCGTACACATGTGGATCATTACAGGTTTAGTATATCAGCTTGTCTTTAAATCTTTCTGTCGTTGTTCCTGCTGCTGCGTTCACTACGTCACATCTCATCTGACTCTACACTGCCCCCTACTGTTCATGTGCAGACTGCATCTTTAGACCGTGCAGCGTTAATGTTTGAGGACGTGCAAAGCCAATGCTCCGACCATAATCTCTCTGTCCTGTTTGTTTGTAATGTTTGCTGTTTTGTGTAGACAGTTAATGTACGGACTGCCACCAATAAATATACGTGTGACAAACACTGAGCGAGCTAACACTCCAGGTTTGGTTCTACTGATTTCAACAACACATCCTCTCACAGAGGTGTACTGGTATATGTGTTTTTGACACTTTGAGGGTCTTCAGATGATATGACCCCTTGGCTTGTTCTGACTTTTAGTTTTTAATGTGTATTTAATAATCTTTTCTGTACCTTCTGAAATAAACAAATAGCAGTGAGCATCTCTGAAGATAGTAATAATCACTCTTTCCCTCTGATTCCTTCATCTGCACCTGTCTTTGCACGTCTTGTGTTTGGGTAATATATGGAGATTTGATGGGAACTAATCAGTGCACCACGCTTGTTTCATTCAGAGACGTTCTGTCACAGTGATTACCTCTGTGTCACTTTAACTTTCCTTCATTTCATGAACAATTGTTCAGTCCCAACACTTTGCTGGAGTGAATGATCTGCGTTTATCGCTGTGATAAGGTGTGCACACTGAAAAGGGAGGGAGGAGCTCTTTGTGTCTGCACACTGATTTCATTTGAGATGCATGAACAGCGTGCAGCTGCAGGATGCATCAATCCCTCATTACTGCTGATTTACATGTTAAACAGATAAATGCATGCAGGTGTCCTCCTGACTAATCCAAAGGAAGTTAAGACAAATGATCATGAAACAGACGATCTGAGGTTACTCCAGCATGAACCCACAGAGCTCATCAGTCATCCAGGTGTGCTTCAGTGTCTGCGTGCCAGACGTTGAGCTCTTCAGTCGAGTCTTTAATCACAGCTTTTTATATTCAAATACAGCAAACAGTTCTACTAATGAATACTTCATCAGATCTAGTCATACATTGATCTGCTTACTGATAGTGAGATAAAAACATGAGTGATACATGAAGAAGTCCTTTAGCTTAGCTTAGCATAAAACACTGTGTTATACGAGCAGCGTATGTCTGTGAATGGCTGAGTGCGCATGTGTGTGGGTGGGTGGAGCGAGTGAGAGAGAGAGAACGAGGCGTGCGTGTGTTGTTCTGCGGGTGTGCGTGTGCGAGAGGCACGTAGGTTGATGCCGGGACCGGAGCGAAATCATACAGAGAAAGGAGTCAGCTTTAAAAGTCTATGTACATTTCGAGTTTGTGTTTACGAAATAAACGGGCCGACAACCTCAAGCTACCAGCAGGAGTCTCCGTCTTTTTACCAATTGCTGCATCCCAGTAAAGTGACGGGGTTAGCCCCGAAGTTGAGCAACACTTCGGCCCTGGAGCAGACAAATAAGTCTCCCCTGTGCGCTCTGACCACGGTCGGAACGCCGAAGCAGGACAGGTTTAACAACTGGATCGATGGGGAAGCGTCGAAACATCCTCCAATCAACACCTCAAAAACACAAAAGACCACCTTCACACACGCACCCCTAAAAATGTCGACTATCTGACCCTGAAGACGTCTGTTCACACAAGTCACTCACAGCAGGAGACTTCGCCTGTAGGGCAGGAGGGGGGATGGTGGGGGGGTGGGGGCTCTCCAGAGGCAGGACCTGCAGATGCTGCAGAAATCCAAGATGGTGGACGTAGCCACAGAGCAGGACCTCATGATATTTTAATTATATCAATGTTATACTGGTAAATCACAGTTTCAAGGAAAGTATGGTGTCAGGGTCCGATCACAAAGAACACATCGCTAGAAAAGTGTCGCCAGCAGAACCGTTGTTTTCCCTCCTCGTCTCAGAGCAAAGACGCAGCAAAAGCTCTACGTTTGCTCAAATTCATTTTTTTTCCACTTATTTGATTTAATGGCCCGTATATATGCAAACACAGCCCCGCTCCACAGGAGATGTTTTTCCCCAGATGAGCTCAGGCGTTATAGGAGTGGCCACACCCGGCTCGACCTGTCTCTGTGTGATCGGGCCGCTGCTGCTACACAGAAAGAAGAACAAACAGGAGCGACTGTAACAGGCTGCATGTTGGGTTATAGTTTATCAGCTCATTTAAAAACCTTTCCCATCTCTACATGTGATCTTTAAAGAAGACAGTGGTTCAGGGGAAGATGCTAAAATACATAGCAGAGTTTCTCCTCATTCATATCAGTTATTAATCCTTAAAGAAGAGAATCAGTGAATGAATACGTCTTCTGTCTGTTTCACATGCTTTACACTTTAATGAACATTAAATCTGTAGGATGACTACGTCTGTCTGGAACAGCAGCTCTGAGGTCAGCCAGGACGCTGTCGTCCTGCTGGTGTCCGTATGAAGTGTGCTGCATTATTTAACAGGTCGCTCATGACACTCCGTTTTTCCACACACATAGGAAACTGTCCGTCATGAGACTGAGAGAGTGGAAACGTCCCGTCAGCACTTTGACTCTGTTTTAAAGCAGCTGATAGAAAAAGACGAGAATGAACAATAAAACAGAAGTGAGACGCTGAGTCATGATGAGGGCAGCCAGTTTTTTCAACAGTATGACGACTTGAACACGAGATCAGAGGTTACCTGGGTTATAATGACATCTTTAAATGATGTGTCTCACAAGAATGTATTTTCATTTATTTCAGCCATAAATCAAAATAATGTAGTGATAGATGTCTAAAGGAAGCTCACGCTCCTTTCTGCAGCCCGAGATCTTCTCTGAAGTCTAACAACAGTCCAGACTCCATGCACAGACCGCCATTAATAAATCTACGTATCACTAAAAGTGAACGAGCTAACAGTTCTCACAGACTCAGATTAGCTGCTAACTGTTGCTAACATGTAAATAAATAAAGACAGACTCTAGTGGACAATGGAGGAACTGCAGCTGTAAACATGTTTATTTTAACATGGAGCTCTATGGGGACTGACTCACTGCAGGAGACAGACTCTAGTGGACACTGGAGGAACTGCAGCTGTAAAGTTGGACATTTTAACATGGGGCTCTATGAGGACTGACTCACTGCAGGAGACAGACTCTAGTGGACACTGGAGGAACTGCAGCTGTAAAGTTGGACATTTTAACATGGAGCTCTATGGGGACTGACTCACTGCAGGAGACATACTCTAGTGGACACTGGAGGAACTGCAGCTGTAAAGTTGGACATTTTAACATGGGGCTCTATGAGGACTGACTCACTGCAGGAGACAGACTCTAGTGGACACTGGAGGAACTGCAGCTGTAAAGTTGGACATTTTAACATGGGGCTCTATGAGGACTGACTCACTGCAGGAGACAGACTCTAGTGGACACTGGAGGAACTGCAGCTGTAAAGTTGGACATTTTAACATGGGGCTCTATGGGGACTGACTCACTGCAGGAGACAGACTCTAGTGGACACTGGAGGAACTGCAGCTGTAAAGTTGGACATTTTAACATGGGGCTCTATGGGGACTGACTCACTGCAGGAGACAGACTCTAGTGGACACTGGAGGAACTGCAGCTGTAAAGTTGGACATTTTAACATGGGGCTCTATGGGGACTGACTCACTGCAGGAGACAGACTCTAGTGGACACTGGAGGCACTGCAGCTGTAAAGTTGGACATTTTAACATGGAGCTCTATGAGGACTGACTCACTGCAGGAGACAGACTCTAGTGGACACTGGAGGAACTGCAGCTGTAAAGTTGGACATTTTAACATGGGGCTCTATGGGGACTGACTCACTGCAGGAGACAGACTCTAGTGGACACTGGAGGAACTGCAGCTGTAAAGTTGGACATTTTAACATGGGGCTCTATGGGGACTGACTCACTGCAGGAGACAGACTCTAGTGGACACTGGAGGAACTGCAGCTGTAAAGTTGGACATTTTAACATGGGGCTCTATGGGGACTGACTCACTGCAGGAGACAGACTCTAGTGGACACTGGAGGAACTGCAGGATTTTACACTTAAGCATTGGCCACGTATTTTTGAGGTTGCTGCTTGAAAAAAACTAAGAATCAGTTCACTCTGGTATTATTCTCGCAAACACGGTTGATGATAACTAAACGCAACTGGATAAAATAGGTACCAGTGTGTTGGAGCAAGACAGAGGAGACATGTGAATGAGTGACGATGTTTGCGTGTGTGTTCGTGAGGCATCCCTGAGGACTGACTCATCTCAGGTCTCAGTGAGCAGCAGGAAACAGGAAGAGGAAATAAATGGTCACACAGGGCCCTTCTGGACTCCTTTCTCTCTGTCAGACTGTGTGAGAGAGAGAGAAAGAGAGAGAGAGAGAGAGAGAGAGAGAGAGAAAGAGAGCAAGAGTGTGTATGTGCTTGTGCACGTGTGACACAGAGACAGTTGGACTTCCCCTGAACTGATTTGACTCCCCTCTCTTCTGTGTTCACGCCCCTCAAGCAGAAACGAGTGTGTTACATTCCCCCTGTTCAGACCGCCGTTTTAAGGCGTGATATTTAGGCCCCTTTACGACATTTCACATTCGAAAAAGTGATCTTCCCTCGGAAGTAGTAACAGAGGCGTTACAGAAGCGAGACGGGATCAGCTGAGCCAGCGGGGGAGAACAGCGCTGTGTGTGTGTGTGGAGCTCCTTCTCTGCTGTGCTCTCTAGCCCTTCTTCAACGCTGTAAGACGATGTGAACTCACAGACTGTCGTGACATCAAAATCTTAAGGCGTGATAACGGCGGAGCTTCTTTACGTCGCTGTTGAGAACGGCTCTCTGGCTTCTGTGACAGAGTGAATTTATGACACCATGTTTGGGTTAACAAGAAAAGATGCAAGAAGTAACTTTGTTTGAAATGAGTCAAATGCAGTGCTCACCTCGTCAACGAAATAAATGAGAAAAATATTCATTGAGGAAGGTCTTTTAAATTAGTCAACTATGACGAGACGAAACTCTGCTTTTTGACGTTTTTATAAATAATATTACTTCATCATCTAATTGACGAAAACGTGACGAAACGAAAACTCCATTACAAGTGGCGATGATCACATCGTTGATAAAGACGTGTTAAACCCCCTCAGCTGTTCTACAATCATCACAGCGTACTTCATCAAAGGTGTGCGTGTGTGCTGAGTGCTACAGAGTATGTCTGCAGCCTGCAGCCTCTCGTCTCATGCTCTCTGCCTGCAGTTCCGTGAAGTCCCGCCCCCTGGAGCTTCGTGAGCTTCTTATTATCAAAATAAAAGCTCGCGTCTGATCCGCTCGTTCCTACTTCTTTGTTTCTGAACTACAGAGTTACTACAGGCCAATCATATCATACTATTGAATAATCGCCAATAGAACACATTATACAGATTATGAGCAGATTTGAGTTCTGATTACGTGTTGACACACAGACACACAGACAGACAGACAGACAGACAGACAGACAGACAGACAGACAGACAGACAGACAGACAGACACACAGACAGACAGACACACAGACAGACAGACAGACAGACAGACAGACAGACAGACAGACAGACAGACAGACAGACAGACAGACAGACACACAGACAGACAGACAGACAGACAGACAGACACACAGACAGACAGACAGACAGACAGACAGACAGACAGACAGACAGACAGACAGACAGACAGACACACAGACAGACAGACAGACAGACAGACAGACAGACAGACAGACAGACAGACAGACAGACAGACAGACAGACAGACAGACACACAGACAGACAGACAGACAGACAGACAGACAGACAGACAGACAGACAGACACACAGACAGACAGACAGACAGACAGACAGACAGACAGACAGACACACAGACAGACAGACAGACAGACACACAGACACACAGACAGACAGATACATCCAG
>CM036551.1:27159913-27162413 GCA_020745685.1 Tautogolabrus adspersus | reverse complement strand
GGAGAGATGAGGTTACGTCTTCAGCTCGATGATCACGGAGGATTCAATGATAAAACCAGCAGATAGAGGCGCTGTGGGAGGAGTCACGCTTCATCTGATTCTGTAGAGAGAGAGAAACGTAACGAGATCAGTCTGTGATGGTTTCATGATCACACTGATCTGATCTCTTTATCCTGACTCACACTGAAAGATTTTTAATCTTAAACGATGATGAAAATGTGAGAGAGCCCACACATGACGAGAAATCATGACAGATGTAACAGTTTTGTCTCTCATAGTGTGTGGAGAGCCGAAGAGAGTCTCCACTCTCACGACTCGTCATCTCACGCCGTCAAACGCAACTCAAGAGAAAACAAACATGATGCTAAAGCTAATTGTGGCTAGCTTCCATCGGTCCAGCTCGTTTCCTCGTCAGTTGGATTAAAGTTGTTTCACAGACGCGTCGTATAAATCAACACGTTGCTCCTCCATTTCTGATGTCCATCGAACTTTATGCTTGCTTGCTGTCGTCTCCATGGTGATGTTTGTTGTGCTTCCTGTTTCAGTCAGCATGCTTTCTGATTGGCTATTGTTCTGTTCCACCTGAGAATCCACAGAGTCCGTGCTCGGCGGTCCTCTGTGTTCTCCTCACACGACAAGATTACCGATCCTAAAGAGTAAACATGTTTAATAATTGTGATTTCAAATCATGGCGTCCCGATCGTCTTCTGAGCAGATCGTGGAGGTTAAAATCACTCACCTCACACATCAGGAACATCTGTTAGATCATCTCTGAAACCATCAGATAATCAGGCCCAACTTCAGTCTGATTATCTTGTAGTGTTCAAGTCACATTTATCTGCATTTTAGTAAAAAAAAAAAATGCTGAGGGGAAACTAAAGATACCATATATGAACTATGCAGTACAATCAGAAGCTGTTTCTTTCTCTCCCCTTTATGTTGTCTTCATCTGGAAGCTTGTTACTGTGATTTAGAGACATTTGTCCGTAGCTGCTGGCTGTAGCTCGTCTACAGAGAGAAGGATAAAGTAGTCCTCTTATTGCACTCGGACAGGGTTTCATATCTGGACAACATGCTGAGCTCCAAAACAACGAGTTTCCTCGTTCTCTTCTTAATCTGCTGAAGAAATAAACTGAAGAAAGATCAGTTTGTTCTGATTTAAAGCAGCTGTATGAACCCTCGACTGTGAATGATGAGAGTCAGCCTTCAATAAGTTTGTGATTATTTTAAATGAGATGAATAAATATTCCCTCATGTCGTCTGCAGCAGCTCTGCTCTGGTGGAACTCTTTTCATACTCTGGACTCTCTGTGTCCGGATGAATAAACGTAGTCGTCTCAGTGCTGACGTCTGACTGAAGATAAGTCACGTTCATGGACATATATTTCTCCGGTGTTGCTCAGTTAAAGAGCCTCCCGCTCGTTCAGCGTGGGTAAGATTCACCTGCAGGTCGCTCACCTGGCTGACAGGTGATGAAATGTAAGATCAGATGTGTTCAAGGCCTCGCGCTGCGTGGGAAACATCAGAATGCTCGCAGTGTGTTTGTGTCTGAAAACCACGCCGATGTGTGATCTGATGCATGCGTGTGAGTGTGTGTGTGTGTGTGTGTGTGTGTGTGTGTGTGTGTGAGTGTGAGTGTGCGTGTGTGTGAGTGTGTGTGAGTGTGAATCTGTTTGTGTGTGTGTGTGTGTGAGAGTGTGTGTGTGTGTGTGTGAGTGTGTGTGTGAGTGTGTGTGTGTGTGAGTGTGTGTGTGAGTGTGTGTGTGTATGCGTGTGTGTATGTGCGTGTGTGTGTGAGTGTGTATCTGTTTGTGTGAATCTGTGCGTGTGTGTGTGTGTGCGTGTATGTGAGTGTGTCTGTGTGTGTGTGTGCGTGTATGTGAGTGTGTCTGTGTGTGTGAGTGTGTATCTGTGTGTGTGTGTGTGTGTGTGTGTGTGTGTGTGTGTGTGTGTGTGTGTGTGTGTGTGTGTGTGTGTGTGTGTGTGAATGTGTGTGTGTGCGTGTGTGTGTCCTGAGGGGCTGCTTGATGGGATGTACCTGGACAGCAGAGCTGACCTTATATTCTGACCTGAAGCTGCTGTGTTGGATATAATAGGAGACGTTAAGGATCATAGAGCTCATTCTGCTGACAGCTCACCTTTACCTGCGCTCTGCTGAAGAGAAGTTCGAGCTGCCGTATCGTCCTCATGTTCTCCGTTCATGTCGTCAGTCTGTGAAACCTTTAGAGCAGCTTTACATGATCTGATTTATCTGATACTGGTGTCAGTAAATACGCTCATTTCAGCCTCTGCCTGAAATGCTTAATTTCATTTACTGTCTCTTTAAGGCCCCCCTCCCCACATGCCCACTTTCTTCTGATTGGCCAGCTCACTGGAAGCCTTCTAGGTGGCAGAACGCTGCAGGGCTGCCAGGGGAGGGCTGCGCTCCAGTGCTGGGAGAAGAGAGTCAATGTAAGAGGTTTAAGCGGTTCACGGAGAGGCTTGAAGCCGTCTGGGGAAAT
>CM036551.1:27147413-27154913 GCA_020745685.1 Tautogolabrus adspersus | reverse complement strand
TTCCTTTTGTTTGTGGGTGAATGTTTCCCAGTGATAAGCAATGGCCATCTGATGCTTTTTAGCAAGTGATTTGGTTATGTTTTTGAAATTTTTAAAAGAATCTTTAAACACTTTGTGCTTGGCTTCGAACCTCATTGACCACATAAATAGTAAGGGGCCAATTTTCCGTATGGTAGATGGGTAATGGATCATAAAATGATGCTTAGGTATTAAGTTTTTGTGTGGATACAAGTGCTTGAATAGTTTGTGGTGTTCGACAATCAAATGCTTCAGATAAACCGTCATACCTCGAGTGAGAGAAGGTGAAAAAACTATGTTCATTATTTGAAGCAACAACAGTAACAGCTTCCAGTTTTTGTTTCCTGCAGGGATAATGTCACCAAACAGCAGTGGGATGTTTTTCACAAGACAAAATGTCTGGATAGAATTCAAACCAATGCCATTGCCAGCACTATCCAAGATGATCTTTGTGGGACGGTTTTTTCTTTCTAAAAATCCATAATCAAAACTATAAATCCTAGAAAGCAAGTCCTGTTCTGAGATGTGTTGTTTGAGATATCCGAACAGCAATTTGATCTCATACTGAGTCACACCCTCAAGAAGATCATGCATGATATCAAATGAAAAGTTATTACAAACATGAAAGTACTTTAAAGAATTAAGTGTAGAATTCTTTTTTAAACCATACAATGACCTCAGTTCTGGGTTCTCTTGGAGAGCCTGGCAATGCATTTGAAACACATCTTTTCCTCGAACAATTACCTTAGGATCATCCTCACTGAAAACGGTTTGACAATCACTTTTCTCAATCAAACAAAGGCGACAGAAATGACGGCTACTGAATGACTCATTAAAACCAAGAATTGCGTGCATCCCTAGATTATCTCCAGTAACCTGTGAAATTGTACCATGTACTGGCTCATCAGAAAATGGAAGACTTATCCCTTGGCTTTCCAGTTTTTTCACATCATTTATCAACGGTTCAAGTATCACATCAAAACCATACTTTTGCAGGTCCTGTGTGTGAAAAAGTGCTACCAAATGAATATTCATCAACACTGAGTTAAACTTAGGAGGCAAGTTTCTCACAACAAAATAAAGACAGCCCATTTTGTGAATTCCTCGCTTTGAACCAAGGGGATTGGCTGTTTCGAAATCATCGTAGTAAATTTGGATTTGTAATGCATGTCTTTCAGCTGTGAACAAAGGGTGGATCTCAAAATAACTTCCATCAAAAAAGTCATTGTAAGTGTCAGGCTCAGATTTCCCCTCTTGCTGTAGTAAAGCACAAATTTCTGTATTTTTGCACATGAACTTCAATGTTTCTAAAATTGGCACATAGATAAAAGTATCCCTCACAGGTACCTGATCATAAGTACCAGATTTCTGATTCCGCCTGTTATCATATCTCACTCCCAGCGTTATTTCTCTTGGCTCAACAACTCCCCATTTTAGGTTAAAGTATTTATTTCGTTTCCATTCTGTATTCAGATTTGTGAATGGGTTTTCAAATGTCTCAAAACATTCATTTATCACAGATATATTGGAGTCAGTTTTAGGTAAAGCCGAAATAACACAATGTTTTGCATGCGAGTGAAGCTCGCTTGTTAGCTCCTCCAAATCTCCTACAATTGAGGATACCAAACTGTTTGAGATCCCACTCCCCTGCAATTTGGCCACAATGGTCGTACACATTTCTTTGGTTAGATCTTTATGAAGTCCTGAATCACTGCTCTCAGGAGAAAGACTGGATGGACTACATTGATTAAGGGGATTAAGTTGGTCCCTACCTTGCGCCTGACATGAACTTGCAACTGGCTCACTCGAGGAACATGCAACAGTTTGAGTTTGAGCATTTTGCTGAACATTGCTATGAACATTATTGAGGTGCTTTCGAAAGCCTGCATAAGTAAGGAACTGATGCCTGCAGTTTTCCTGAGAACAAAACAGTTTGAACTTAGGTCCAGGATAGTAACCATGTTCAACCCTTAAATGTGAAATCAGCAGCTGACTGTCAGCATACAGTTTTTGGCACATGAAACAGCTCAACATTTTTTTAGCCTCTTACTCACAGAATGAGACCAGTAAGGACTGGTTAAGCAGTCTGGCTCTCAACTCTCTCACTCTGGGAGACTCCTTCATTTTCCCCACATCAATGTTATACACTGTTGTCTGCAAGAATGTGTAGAAATTCACCAATGCTGCATCATAAGACAAGTTAAACACAAAATGTGCTTTGAAAAGTTCATCAAATGCCCCGAGGGAGCGGTTTGCCTGGCATGGGATGAGATGCTTGTCCATGGCGATGTAGAAGCTGTCAATCTTGCTCTTCTGACGACCAACAGCGAGGAGGTATGGATGACGACTCTGCTGGTTGCGGAGATGCTCCTCCAGACTGCAGCATGACTGGGGGGAAAAAATAATAGACAAGAATAATGTGCACCCACTCCCAAAAGTGAAAACCACATTGTAGAAGTGACTGTTCAAACATTTTCTCACTGGCTAATGTAAGAGGCTAACACCTGTTTTTGTTTCATTCACTTTTTTACAACCCTGATTTACACATGTAGCTAAGAAGGTAATGTGAAAGAAATATTATTATAAACTTATTGCAATAATTACCTTATGAAAGACAACGAGTTTCTGAACTGCATCACAAGCACTGATTTTTGGAGCCTTCGGTCCGCCTGGTGGGGGTGGGAGGAGATGTATCAGCAACAACAGGGAAGCCATTTCTTGGTCGTAGGCTAAGGATAAAAAGTCACGAGTTAACTGAAAACTCATTATATTTAATCCTTTGAGTTTTACTTAAAACATTCTTCCATCTATTGTTAATACATATCCCAAAAAGCAGATTAACTTTACAGATAAAAAGGAATAAACAAATCCAGCAAAAAAAAAACATTGCTCTCGATTCCAGTTGTTAATCATATAGTCAATAATAAATGAATAAAGTCACCGTTACTGAAAATAAAACAAACACTCTAAAACAAGCACAAAAAATACAACTCACTTGTTGCCTCATCAGAATCACTTCCCAGAGGACTTTCAGATGATTGCACCAAGCTTCGCAACTCTGGTGTTGAAGTGAGCCGCTTAGCTTCTTTTATGATGTTTGGCTTGAAGAACACATCCCATTTCTGAAGCAGCCTGGAGGATATGTCGTCATCAAATAAGATCGCGAAGTCTTGGTCCACCTTTAAGAAAAAAGATTTTAAACTATTAGCTCTAATACAAGCACTATTACCACTACAGGAGACACTTTCAAATTCTAGGCATTTTAAAACTTTTTATTCCTTGCGTACCAATCCCTTTGTGTCCAGGAATCTTGGGAAGGTTGAGAGGACATCAACACTTCTGCCTGGGTCATTGACAAGGTTCTGACGGTACTGAAATGTCTCTCTCATCTTCTGGGAAATCAGGGAGATGTCTGTAGTATGGTTGAGCAAAGATATGGCCTCTTGGCAAGCATCCCCATCAAGCTGCTTGTCAACATAAACAGCCCTTTGGACATTTGGGCCTCCAGAAGAAAGGTCCATAGAGTCATTTGGTTGTTCAGATGCTCGTCGAAGCTTCCTTTGGACTGTCTTCAGACGCCAAGAAATGTATCCTGTGCTGCTTGCAGCATCATAGAAGTGTTCCTGGAAAAAAAGTGTTGTTATATTTGGGCAATAAAAAACCTCAGAGAAAACCCCCCCAAAAAAACAATGTCATTTACACAGCTTTGTGTCACAACATACAGGAAAGTGTTAAGCAAACAATAATAAAGAATATTACATAGCCTTTCTTGGCATATGGATCCTTCAGGGAAGGGAACAGCATCACTATCCCAAGAGCATACTCTTCTCTGGTTGCCTTGGAAGGCAGGTTCCTGCAAGGAGATATTAATTTAGTAATCTAAATTCATGCAATGGTCGAACAGATAACTGGCACAAATACAAACAATGTGCATTACACATACCCATGATTATCGATCATGTGAGCAACCAGTATGTTAACCATTTGTCTTCTTGTGGAATCTGTAAGGGTTTCTGTTGATTGGTACTCATGTAGTACTTCTTCACCACCGGACTTGCTTCTCAGCACAGTTTCAATCATCTAATAATGTAAAAAGGGATAAAACTAAAAATGTTAAAAGAGAATGTAAATTAAGGTGATAACCAGCTTCTTCTTCTATAACCTTGAAATGCAAACATTTTTAAAGTGCAGAAAAACTTGTGAAAATCAAACTCTGCTTCAACCTGTTTAGCAGACGCTGCATTGTCTGTATTCTCAATTCTTTGTCTCTTGCTGGGGACTTCATCGACGATTATAGTAGATGAACTTGAGCTGAAGCTCGAATCAGACATCTCAGAAGCAGATGAAATGTCAGAGAACTCTGAGGAATAGGACACAATGTAAATTATTGTATTCTATAGGTTGAAGAGTGCTTGAGTCTACCTGACCGTATGTCTTACCGTCATCACAGAAAACGGTCAGCACAAGGTTGCCTTGTTCAACGATATCGCTGAATATGTCTGCGTCAACTTCTGTACCTGTTGCATCCTTGTATAGAACTTTTGCATCAGGTGGCAGACAAAATCTTTCAATGACTGGAAAAGATAATAAAACAAAACTTTGTGTTTTTGGAATAAACCCCCACAGCTAAAAGTTGTTCAAACACTGTTTAGTATTAAATACACATAGTAAAAAGTTCCCTCACATAACCCTCAGGTCCAGATTTAACAATTATTAACAGTTTTTCTTAAATTGTCTGTTTTATGTATATTATGCTTTACATCAATGGAGGTACAAGTTTCAGAACTAAAACTCTTAAGCAATATATGAACGAGTTTAATTACATACTGGTCTATTTTTAATCTATTACCTTGTCCAAACTTGAAAAAAATGAAAGGAAATAAACTCAAATTAAATAAATAATTAAAGAATGCATTAATTTACACACCTTTTTCATGAAATTGCATGAAGTCAACCTCCTCCAACTTCACATACTTCTGTAGTTGTTTGTATTTTACTGGAACCAACATTTTGTCTGAAATAAAAGTTTGACAAAGTTAATTAACACTAGGCCAGGGCGACATAACTAAAAATGTAATCAAAATAAAAAATGTCCCTTCAGTCAATATCCATAATTATCATGATTGTGGTAAAATCATTATTTCTTTGGGTGATATTGTTTCAAACGGTGGAGAAGGTTTGTGGTGTTGCCTGACTTAGCTTCATTTGTCTTTTGAACAGTTTACAGAGCACGTTACGCTGTTTTTTTTGTCAGATTGTAAGTTTCCAAAATATCTCCAAACTCGATCGGCCTTTCATGTAGGTGATGTTTTTCCCTGCTTTGAGCCGATAAGATCATTCTTCGGTGTCACTATCGCTCAGCTCCTCATTTCAGTTTGTTTTCATTCCGCTCCTAACGTCTGTAAGCCTGCCCACCCATATCCCTGCGGCATGATTGGCTGTGCGTCGTCTTTTTCTTCTTCTCTTTACTGTTGGGTGGCAACTACCGTTTAAGGTGCATTAGTGCCCCCCCCGCTTTCCATGTGTGTGGGTGGTGTAATTACATGTTAAATTGATCGAACTTTTACTGAACATTTGTCATATTTATATTGAGAAAAAATACATCGCCACAATTATCATTAGTGTTTGATCACCCAGGCCTAATTAATGCTAAAGTAAGAAACAAAAAATGCTGGTGATGGTCACTGGACAACTATACATGTGAAACATGTGCCTGCATGTTCGAACAGTGCAGTGAAAAAATAAAAAAAAACAGAGCAACATTAGCTTCAACCTCAAAATGTAAACATAAAAAGCATACTTTCATTGCTACAAGCTTTAAAAGTTTTAAAAGTTATTTGTATTCATTGAGAGCTTAATGATTTTAATGGTTAGCTAACTGCAAGATACAGCTAGCTAACATTAGCTTACCCATGTGACGTGACTGTGGCCATTTAGTTCATGGCAACAAACAAGGCCTTTCAGAGTACATATTCTCCACAAATATATTATTTTACAGTAGTTCAGAGAATTAATTTACTTTATTTCATTAAATAAGACTTTATTTTACTTACCATGTAGAACTGCACAGGAGCAAAATGTTCTCAACTCTTCTCCTGTCTCTCCAACCGACAAAGTGAAATGAGCGGGGAAACCTGGGCGGAGCTAAGATTAATTAACTCTCTGCAGAGTGGGACTAAAACTGACTAACACCAACGGATCAACACTGTGAAACAACTCAAACACTAAACACCATTTAACTCAGAATGAGTTAAAATAACACATTGGGAGTTGAAATTAACTCTGAAATGTTTAGCCCTGAAATTTCAACTCTCCAGTTTTTGCTGTGTACAAACATATCGATGAACACTGAGGATCAGAATAAGAGAAAGAACATAAATATCATAAAGTGAGATAAAGTTTCCCTTCTTTGACGTGCAGGAGAAGTAAAAGAAATTCAACTTGTCTGTTAATCTAAATAAATATTAAATATGATTTCATGTAAGACACTAATGCACTTAGTAAACATCTGTTTTTTAAAAGTGCTTTATAAATAAAGTTATGATGCAGATGCTGAAAAGAACGTGTCATCAGTTTTTATTTTCATGGCTCAAAGATTTTCAGACGACAATCAGCAAAAAAAACATAAAAATAGATGCAGCAACTGTGTTCACTCATTCTTCCTCCTTGTTCAAACTTGGTGACTACATTACCCACAATGCAACTTGACCTCAGACCCCTCAGTTGGTGATTTTCATGCTAGTTGTTGCTAAAGTAGCTTTACGAGCAGTGGGCTGCAGACGTCAGTACACTTGTTTATTTCTCCACACTAACAGATTTAAACTTGTTGACTTAGTCTCAGTCTCTTTAAAATCACCTGACGTACTCTGTCAGGTGTTAACGGCTCCTGCAGGAGACACAAGAGTTCCTATAATCTCTTTTAATACCTGGAGGTCTTTAAACTTCTGTCTGAAAAGCTACAGTGAAAATGATCATCCTGGCTTACACACACATTCATAGAGGGGTTGATTTGTGTGTTTGTCTTTATAAATGAATAATGTCATGTTAGTAGAGAGATGTTTTAGGTTCTGCTTCTGAGGGTACATTCAAGTTGCAGGGCTGTATGCAGTGACAAAGGAGGAGCTGGAGGCAATACAGTGGGTAGCAGAAAAGTAGCACATGCAATATCACCGAGGAAGATCCAACATGATCATAATTACAGATAGAAGTCTTCTATATGGACTTTAGGATGGACTGTAATGTATGCTCCTTCACTCTCACCTCTGCTCCTCCTCTCAGCGTGTCTGTAGAGCTTCATGGAGCTCCTTCACTCTCACCTCTGCTCCTCCTCTCAGCGTGTCTGTAGAGCTTCATGGAGCTCCTTCACTCTCACCTCTGCTCCTCCTCTCAGCGTGTCTGTAGAGCTTCATGGAGCTCCTTCACTCTCACCTCTGCTCCTCCTCTCAGCGTGTCTGTAGAGCTTCATGGAGCTCCTTCACTCTC
>CM036551.1:27134913-27137413 GCA_020745685.1 Tautogolabrus adspersus | reverse complement strand
GGCTACCGAATATAACATCCCAGAGAGAGAGCAGCCCTGCCTCACCCCTCTCTGGATCTCAAATGGTGCGCTCAGCCCGCCGTTAATTTTCAGAACACTCGCAATGTCACTATAGAGAACCCGGACCATGGCTATGAAACCAGGGTTGAACCCAAAGGCAGCCAGAGTCTGCCACAGGTACTGGTGTTCAACCCGGTCAAAAGCCTTTTCCTGGTCTATTGAAATCAGACCAGTCTCTATACCCAATGAACTGGAGAGCTCCAAAACATCTCGAATTAAAGTGACGTTGTCACTTATGAGCCTGCCGGGCACACAGTAGGTCTGGTCAGGGTGGATGATGGACGCCATCACCTCTCTCAATCTAAGGGCCAGAGCTTTGGACAGGATCTTATAATCCGTGCACAGCAGCGAGACCGGCCTCCAGTTTTTTAATTCTTGCAGGTCTCCCTTCTTTGGCAGCAGAGTGATTGCGGCCCTCCTGCAGCTCAGAGGCAGTCTGCCGGTCTTTAGACTGTCCAAAATGACCTCTAGCAGATCTGGTCCTATTATGGACCAGAAAGACTTGTAGAAGTCAGCAGGAAGGCCGTCCATGCCGGGAGCTCTGCCGCTCTGCAGGCTCATGGTGGCAGCATGGAGCTCCTGCAGCGTCACCTCTGCTGCCAGCTCGCTGTTGTCAGCCTCACTGACCTGAGGGAGACCTGCTAGGAAGCTGCTGTGCACATCTGGATTATGCGTCCACTCACTCTTAAACAGATTTCTGTAAAATTCGGCAGCATACTTCCTGATCTCAGACGACTCTGAGACTTCGGAGCCGCTACCAGTACGTAAAGAATGAATGGTCTTCCTTTGTCCATTTTTCCGCTCCAGCCCAAAGAAGAAGCGAGATGGGGCGTCCATCTGTGTGATGTTCATGAACCTAGACCTGACCAGAGCCCCCTGTGCTGAGACGCCCAGCAGGTTGGCTAAGGCCGACTTTTTGGACTTGAGGGAATCTAAAAGCCCTCGATTTGCTGTAGAGTCTGCTAAAGTCTGCAGCTCTACCACCTGCGTCTCCAGATCTTTCATGGACCGGGTTAAGTCTGTAGTGACACCACGAGTGAACTGCTGGCAGAGCTGTTTTATCTGCGTCTTACCGAAGTCCCACCACTGCTGTATGTTAGTGAAGGCAGGCCTGCTCTCTCTGTGGGATTCCCAAAAAAACTTAAAAGCAGTCCTAAAAGCCTGGTCATTTAAAAGGGCCGTGTTAAAATGCCAATAGGCGCTCTTTAAACGAATGTTTTTGATAAAAACACGACAGGAGACTAAAAAGTGATCACTAAAACCCACAGGCTGAATAACACACCTCTTAAAAAGATTTAAATGGTGTTTAAAACAATAAAAGCGGTCCAGTCTGGCCAGAGATAAAACCCCCTCCCTGCTGTGGCTCCAGGTGTACTGTCTGTGCTGACTGTTAAAAACCCTCCACACATCACTCAGCTCCTGATTCTCCATCAGCTGTCTGAGTGTGTGAGATGAAGGAGGGTGTGGCTCAGGATGGTTCCTGTCTAGGGTTGGATTTTCTGTGCAGTTAAAATCGCCCCCTAAAAACATAAAACCATCATCCTCACAGTTCTTCACACAGTCACTTAAAATGTTTAAAAATGCTACCCTGTCCACCGCGTTAGTGGGAGCATAGACATTTAAAAACACCAGTTTTACATTTTCAAAGACAGCTTTAACTTTCAATAAAACACCTGGAATGACTTCATCCACAGTAAAAGAAAAAGGTAAAAAACTCTGAGCAAATAAAATCCCCCCCCCTGCACTCAGACTGGACCTGTGGCTTAAAATCACCTCCCCTTTAAAAGCCCTCTTCCAGTCACTTTCATTGTCTGTGGTGCTGTGGGTCTCCTGAACAAACATGACATCAATCCTTTTAGTCTCCATCAGTTTAAAAAGAGCGGCTCGTTTAGAATCAGACCTGGCCCCGTTCAGGTTTAAGGTGCTGATATTAAAATCACACATGGATAAAAAATAAATAACAGTAAGCAGAGCAGTCAGTAAAAGGTAAAAACATCTAAAATCATCTTCATCATTGATGATTTGAGCTTTTACCCTTAAAACAAATTTTCTCAGTCTGTATACATCTGTCATTTCTAATCCTCCCTCCCTACCACTCTTCCTGGTTAACGGCTTGACTGATTTAATAAATAAACGCAGGTCGGGGAAAGTGTCCCCGACGTTAGGCAGCCTGGTGCCTTTTGTTTTGTCCAGGAAAGTTTTAATTTCAGCTGTAGAGTAGACAGTCTGAGAGTCCTGAGACATGCAGGCATCACTCTCTGACTCAGTGGACAACTTGACACTCATTTTCTTTGTTTTACTGTTGTTTTCAGCAGAATCAGTTGTTTTTCTTTTCTGTGATATTTTGAGGAGATCATCGTCCGACATATCATCCTCCATCATTTCTTCACACAAACTATAAACACACTGCTCAGACATACTGGTCGACATGGCTTCACTT
>CM036551.1:27124913-27129913 GCA_020745685.1 Tautogolabrus adspersus | reverse complement strand
CACACACACACTACTGGGACTTGAACCAGTGACCCTCTGGTGCCCAACCTCAGTCCCTACAGACTGATGTAATCGTGTCATCTCTAGTCAGATGTAAAGAAATGATTCACTGAGATTATGTTCCATTAAACTTCATTTAGCTTCTCTGAAAACTCCTCCTCTCTTTACCTGAACGCTCACACGACTGAAGACGTCGTTCCCATCCTCACCTGCCCTCCCCTCCTTATCACCTGTGCTCCCCTCCTTATCACCTGTCCTCCCCTCCTCACCTGTCCTCCCCTCCTTATCACCTGTCCTCCCCTCCTCACCTGTCCTCCCCTCCTTATCACCTGTCCTCCCCTCCTCACCTGTGCTCCCCTCCTTATCACCTGTCCTCCCCTCCTTATCACCTGTCCTCCCCTCCTCAACTGTCCTCCCCTCCTTATCACCTATCCTCCCCTCCTCACCTGTCCTCCCCTCCTTATCACCTGTCCTCCCCTCCTCACCTGTCCTCCCCTCCTTATCACCTGTCCTCCCCTCCTCACCTGTCCTCCCCTCCTCACCTGTCCTCCCCTCCTCACCTGTGCTCCCCTCCTTATAACCTGTCCTCCCCTCCTCCTCACCTGTCCTCCCCTCCTCACCTGTCCTCCCTTCCTTATCACCTGTCCTCCCCTCCTTATCACCTGTCCTCCCCTCCTTATCACCTGTCCTCCCCTCCTTATCACCTGTGCTCCCCTCCTTATCACCTGTCCTCCCCTCCTTATCACCTGTCCTCCCCTCCTCACCTGTCCTCCCCTCCTTATCACCTCGCTCCCCTCCTTATCACCTGTCCTCCCCTCTTTATCACCTGTCCTCCCCTCCTTATCGCCTGTGCTACCCTCCTTATCACCTGTCCTCCCCTCCTTATCACCTGTCCTCCCCTCCTTATCACCTGTCCTCCCCTCCTTATCACCTGTCCTCCCCTCCTTATCACCTGTCCTCCCCTCCTTATCACCTGTCCCATCTCTTCAACTCTTCTCCCTTCCTCACCTTTCCACACCTGTCCTACATTCCTCGAATGAATGTTCACACGGCTGTAGACACCACCCCCTCTTCACCTTTCCTCCCCTCCCCAACTTTCCTCCCCTCTTCAACTCTTCTACCTTTCTCACCTTTCCTCACCTGTCCTCCCTTCTCCTCTCCTCCTGTCCCCCTCCTCACCTGTTCTCCCCTCCTCACCTCACCTCTCCTCCCCTAATCCCTTTTCCTCCCCCCACTCACCTGCTTACCCCCCCCCCCCCCCCCCCCATCGTGTTGGCTCTGGGCGGTAAAAAGCGGCGTGCAGATTTCCCATGGGGCTGTGCGGGTCGATGACTTTGGATATAAAATGTTTGTGGACTTTAGTGTGCGTCGCTCGCCCTTCTGAGACGTGGAGGTGAGACAGGAAACCATTAAAGTCTGAAACGAGATGATTGTGTCGGTGCAGACGCTGTGCTTGTTTCTGCTGACTGCAGCTCTTTTACGCTCGGTTCTATAATATCATAACTTCTCTCACTCAGACTCCACAGGGACGAGCTGCACTCACCCCTCTCTCTCTCTCTGCAGCACTTTATGACGCCCCTCACCATGTTTCTGACCATGGCCGAGATGGAGAAGATGTTCGTGAATATCCCGGTGAGTTTCTGGATTTTAAGTGCGATGATAGACATGGGAGTGTGGACCGGCGTTCACACAGTCCTCCAGTGACGGGACGGTTATACTCAGAATAATAAAACTAAAGATGGCCGAGCTTCATGCAGGCGGTCTGTCACTGTCCTCGCTCATGATGCTTTATGTTTCTCTGACCCGTGTGCAGGAAACACACTGTTGTTAGTAACAAACCACGGCTGTGCATGATGTGATGATGATGATACTTTTCACACACTGAGCGAAATGCTTCTGTACCATGAAGGATCTGGGAACGACTGTCATACAGTGACCTGCTGATCTCAGCAGAGCAGAGAAGAGTTTGAAGCAGCGTCATTATGAAGCACAAAGATCACACTGGTGATATAAACGTCACCTCCCCTCCCGCTCACTTGCAGGCGGTGAATATTCCTGAATATTACCTGCTGTGTTCTCACATCAGCTCAATGACGACATGCAGAAATGTTACTAGAAGGCTGCAGGAAATGTCGAGATGAAGTCAGTTTACTCATTCAGCTCACGCCAAATATTACGGGACATTTTCAGGAGTTTAGAGTCTGTGTGGAAACACAAAAGCTGTTTTCACACCTACACTCCTGAAAGTTTCGAGATTATTCCAGGAGGACTGCTCCTTAAATCTGGTTGTTCACACTTGCACCTCACAACACGAGGCTATCCCTTTCAGACAGGAGGGGGGGCTCACGACGTGAACGTGGCGTACGAAGCAGCAGAGTCCTCTATACGACGCTATAATGACAATATTTGTCTTTCTATCAATGCTACGTGTAGTTGAACAGAATCACAATCTGAACTAAAGAGTGGAGAAGAACATACTGGAGAACAGGAAACAGAATGCAGCAGGTTCATTAGAGCACGGAGATCGTAGCGGTGGCGTGCAGACAGTCTATGGTCGTGCAGCGATCACAGGGAATAAACGTCACCATCCCCTCCCACTCGCTCGAGGTGAATTCTCCTGATTATATCCTGCTGCGTTCTCACATCAGCTCACTCTGACTTTCTGCAGAATAAATACGAGGAGGCTGGAGGAGAAACTCCGAGTGAAGAGAGAAACATTCAGGAGTTTGTGTTCACACATGAAGCTCAGCCTGGAAATGTCAGGACACTTTTCTGGAGTTTTCTGCAGGTGTGAAAGCTCTAGAATAGTCACAGAGAGTTTCGTTGTCTAAGAGCTGAAACAGACACGTTAGGTTTAAGTACAGTTGTCTTGATTCGCTGCTCTTCTTTGTATTCCATGTTGATAAACTGAGTGTTGTTGCTGAATGAAGAAGACACTTAGAGCTCTAAAGTAACCGCAGTGAGCTTCACTGTGAGTCATAGAAACATCAACATGTTCATGAAGATGAACCGTACAAAGAATAACCATGAAGTGATGACCTGCATTAAAGCGCCCGTGCTGCTGTGTTTCAGGATCTGGTCAAAGTTCATAAATGTCTGCTGCATGAGATCCGGGAGTCGGTGCTCAGCAGGAGCGCTCAGGACCTGTACCAGATCTTCATCACCTTCAAAGAGAGGTACTGTGAGTTCTTCTGTCTCTGTCAGAGTCCACGTCAGCTCTGTATACCTCTGTGTCCCCTCCTCCTCTTCTTCTTCTTCTTCATGTGTTTTTATGTTGTCTCTCAGGTTGTTGATTTATGGGAAATACTGCAGCCATGTGGAGACGGCCATCGCCACTCTGGACTACATCTGTAAAGACAGAGAGGACGTCCGCATGAAGCTCGAGGTGAAACTGATTGAAATGATTGTTTAGAGTCACAGTGACATATGAGAGCAGAGAGCGCCCTCTGGTGCCAGCCTGAGGCACTGCAGCTAAAGACTCCTACTTTATTTCTAAGGGGGGTCAGGGCTCTTCTCTTACGTCTCATGAAGTTAAATACAAAGATAACATTCAGATTAATAACATGATGTGTTACTTCTCCTTATTGTCTCTGCAGGAGTGTTCAAAAAGAGCCAACTATGGAAAGTTCACTCTCAGAGATCTGCTGGTGGTTCCCATGCAGAGAGTCTTAAAGTATCCTCTCCTCCTGCAGGTAACACCTCCACATCTCTCCTCTTTCACTTCCACTGCTGGAGTCCATGAGGAGTTTCAGAACTACAGTCATTTTAATGGTTAGAAAATCAGATCACTTCGACAGGAACGGCTTTACATGTCGCACAAACACGTTGGAGCTTTATCACAGAATCGTAACGTTACACATCATATCAAGAGAATTCAAGACGACATGTTCAGAGTGATGATGTCGGGCCTCCACTGAGTTTTTATTTTTGCATCTGCCACATAAGATATCAGTTTAAAAGGTCGGTTACAAACCTGACAGAGGTCTAAATGAATACTTTAAATCATTAGAGCAAACAAAGCTCACGGCTCTGTCTTGTGTGATCAGGTCTGATGTTTGTTGTTCTTCGTAACGTGAGAGTCAAAAATCTAAACTTTAAAAAGAGGTGGTTACACAAACATCACGACGGTGCAGAGAGAAGAAGAAGAAGATATGCATGCACGCTTCTCAATGCCACAAACAGGTTTTTAATAGTTTCAAAAGTTTTCACCTGCAGAAGACTTCGAGTCGTAACGTTGTGATTCAATAAAAACAGGCGTTCACAGTCGACACGGGGCGAGTTCAGTCTGTCCGGGCAGATATCTGTCTGATGCATCATGTTCTTTAAAATGATCTTAAATAGAAACCAGACGAGCTGCAGTGGAACTTATAAAACTTTTAATGACCAGAGGGCCGTAAAGATTTAAGTATTTTTTTTAAGGTTTATTTCAGGTAGACAGAGAGAGAGAAAGAGAGAGAGAGAGAGAGAGAGAGAGAGAGAGAGAGAGAGAGAGAGAGAGAGAGAGAGAGAGAGAGAGAGAGAGAGAGAGAGAGAGAGAGAGAGAGAGAGAGAGAGAGAGAGAGAGAGAGAGAGAGAGAGAGAGAGACAGAGAGAGAGAGAGAAAGAGAGAGAGAGAGAGAGAGAGAGAGAGAGAGAGAGAGAGAGAGAGAGAGAGAGAGAGAGAGAGAGAGAGAGAGAGAGAGAGAGAGAGAGAGAGAGAGCGAGAGAGAGAGAGAGAGAGAGAGAGAGAGAGAGAGAGAGAGACAGAGAGAGAGAGAGAAAGAGAGAGAAAGAGAGAGAAGGAAAGAGAGAGAGAGAGAGAGAGAGAGAGAGAGCGAGAGAGAGAGAGAGAGAGAGAGAGCGAGAGAGAGAGAGAGAGAGAGAGAGAGAGAGAGAGAGAGACAGAGAGAGAGAGAGAGAGAGAGAGAGAGAGAGAGAGAGAGAGAGAGAGAGAGAGAGAGGCGAGAGAGAGAAAGAGAGAGAGAGGAGAGAGAGAGAGAGAGAGAGAAAGAAAGAGAGAG
>CM036551.1:27113535-27124813 GCA_020745685.1 Tautogolabrus adspersus | reverse complement strand
AGGCTGTAACGTCTGCAGCAGGTAAACAGACTGTAACGTCTGCAGCAGGTAAACAGGCTGTAACGTCTGCAGCAGGTAAACAGTCTGTAACGTCTGCAGCAGGTAAACAGACTGTAACGTCTGCAGCAGGTAAACAGACTGTAACGTCTGCAGCAGGTAAACAGACTGTAACGTCTGCAGCAGGTAAACAGGCTGTAACGTCTGCAGCAGGTAAACAGGCTGTAACGTCTGCAGCAGGTAAACAGGCTGTAACGTCTGCAGCAGGTAAACAGACTGTAACGTCTGCAGCAGGTAAACAGGCTGTAACGTCTGCAGCAGGTAAACAGACTGTAACGTCTGCAGCAGGTAAACAGACTGTAACGTCTGCAGCAGGTAAACAGGCTGTAACGTCTGCAGCAGGTAAACAGGCTGTAACGTCTGCAGCAGGTAAACTGACTGTAACGTCTGCAGCAGGTAAACAGGCTGTAACGTCTGCAGCAGGTAAACAGACTGTAACGTCTGCAGGTAAACAGACTGTAACGTCTGCAGCAGGTAAACAGACTGTAACGTCTGCAGCAGGTAAACAGACTGTAACGTCTGCAGCAGGTAAACAGGCTGTAACGTCTGCAGCAGGTAAACAGGCTGTAACGTCTGCAGCAGGTAAACAGGCTGTAACGTCTGCAGCAGGTAAACAGACTGTAACGTCTGCAGCAGGTAAACAGGCTGTAACGTCTGCAGCAGGTAAACAGGCTGTAACGTCTGCAGCAGGTAAACAGACTGTAACGTCTGCAGCAGGTAAACAGGCTGTAACGTCTGCAGCAGGTAAACAGGCTGTAACGTCTGCAGCAGGTAAACTGACTGTAACGTCTGCAGCAGGTAAACAGGCTGTAACGTCTGCAGCAGGTAAACAGCTGTAACGTCTGCAGCAGGTAAACAGGCTGTAACGTCTGCAGCAGGTAACAGACTGTAACGTCTGCAGCAGGTAAACAGGCTGTAACGTCTGCAGCAGGTAAACAGTCTGTAACGTCTGCAGCAGGTAAACAGACTGTAACGTCTGCAGCAGGTAAACAGACTGTAACGTCTGCAGCAGGTAAACAGTCTGTAACGTCTGCAGCAGGTAAACAGGCTGTAACGTCTGCAGCAGGTAAACAGCTGTAACGTCTGCAGCAGGTAAACAGGCTGTAACGTCTGCAGCAGGTAAACAGACTGTAACGTCTGCAGCAGGTAAACAGACTGTAACGTCTGCAGCAGGTAAACAGACTGTAACGTCTGCAGCAGGTAAACAGACTGTACGTCTGCAGCAGGTAAACAGACTGTAACGTCTGCAGCAGGTAAACAGACTGTAACGTCTGCAGCAGGTAAACAGGCTGTAACGTCTGCAGCAGGTAAACAGACTGTAACGTCTGCAGCAGGTAAACAGACTGTAACGTCTGCAGCAGGTAAACAGACTGTAACGTCTGCAGCAGGTAAACAGACTGTAACGTCTGCAGCAGGTAAACAGACTGTAACGTCTGCAGCAGGTAAACAGACTGTAACGTCTGCAGCAGGTAAACAGGCTGTAACGTCTGCAGCAGGTAAACAGACTGTAACGTCTGCAGCAGGTAAACAGTCTGTAACGTCTGCAGCAGGTAAACAGACTGTAACGTCTGCAGCAGGTAAACAGGCTGTAACGTCTGCAGGAGATAAACAGGCTGTAACGTCTGCAGCAGGTAAACAGGCTGTAACGTCTGCAGCAGGTAAACAGGCTGTAACGTCTGCAGCAGGTAAACAGGCTGTAACGTCTGCAGCAGGTAAACAGACTGTAACGTCTGCAGCAGGTAAACAGACTGTAACGTCTGCAGCAGGTAAACAGACTGTAACGTCTGCAGCAGGTAAACAGACTGTAACGTCTGCAGCAGGTAAACAGACTGTAACGTCTGCAGCTGGTAAACAGACTGTAACGTCTGCAGCAGGTAAACAGACTGTAACGTCTGCAGCAGGTAAACAGGCTGTAACGTCTGCAGCAGGTAAACAGGCTGTAACGTCTGCAGCAGGTAAACAGACTGTAACGTCTGCAGCAGGTAAACAGGCTGTAACAGGCTGTGTGTGTAAGGATCCCACAGAGGTAGACCTTGTTGTTACAGAGGAAGATCATTTTATTAACCACAGGTCGAGGCAGTAGAAGACCTGCACCACTGTGTTCTGTGTTTGTAGAGAGAGATGTAACAGCTATTACTGGTTAAAAAAATCATCTTCCTCTGTAACAAAAAGGTCTCTCTCTGTAAGGATCCTCTCTGTAGTGGTGTCACCCACTTAGAATAACAACATGTTTTTTGGTCTGCTGCATTTATGGAGATTATATTGCAGCCATGTGAGCCTGTGTGCAATGTTCTTACCAGTCATTCATTCCTCAGAATATAAACAGCTGTGTTCCTCGTATAAAAACACCAGAATTGCTCTTTAATTAGTTTCTTCTTGTCTTTTGCACAACTTTCTGATTGGACCTTTAACACTCAGAAAGCCACAACAATCCTCACCTGAGCAGATTCTGTCAATACACCAGCACGACACACACACACACACACACACACACACACACACACACACACACACACACACACACACACACACACACGTACACACGCTGTGTGTGTTTGTGTGTGTGTGTCAGAGAGATAAGCCATTGTTTACCTGCATTTGTCTCTGTTATCAGCTCCCTCTCCACATGTTTGTGTAACAGGTCAGAGTTTACCTGAGGAACGACAGGTGTGTGTGTGTGTGTGTGTGTGTGTGTGCGTGCGTGCGTGCGTGTGTGTGCAGGTACTGTAAGTGCAGTGTGTGTGTGTGTGTGTGTGTGTGTGTGTGTGTGTGTGTGTGTGTGTGTGTGCGTGCGTGCGTGCGTGTGTGTGCAGGTACTGTAAGTGCAGTGTGTGTGTGTGTGTGTGTGTGTGTGTGTGTGCAGGTATGCATCAAGGCTTTATGCAACTGCTCTGTTTGTACAGGTACAGCAGTATGAGAGTCTGTGTGTATGTGTGTGTGTTTGTGTGTAGGGGGTGTAACCCATTCCTCAGGGAGCCAATGAAAGAAACTGGTGGAGCAAAAACCTCAGGTCTGCCCCCCCTCCCTCCCCTCCCTCCTCCCCTCCTCGTTACCTGCTCTACTGGCTGTCAGGTAGCTTCACGCAGCCAAACAAAGCGGAGCGCGGTCAGACACGAGCGTCGGCCGCTTCACTAATGAGGGACTGTTGTGTTGTTCCGATGAGAGTGTGCAAGTGTTTGTGTGCACCCGCAAACCCGTCATTCACCATGCCTGTTCTCAAACTTCTTTCAGATCCGGGCTCCGTCAGAACTCAGGTGAGCCGCTGTGTGTGTGTTTGTGTGTGTGTTTCAGTGTGTGTGCAGCACTTTGAAGGCTGCTCTCTCCTGCAGCTATTTGCCAAAGAGACTCAGGTTGACTTAAGTTTCTGCAGCCCACCTGACGGGAGACACGCGGATGTTTTTGCAGGTTTAGCCTCAGTTGTCTCTGCTGTTTGTGAAACTTCTGTTTGCTTTACGAATGCAGCACTCAAAAGTTTCCAAAGCAGGAAATTAGACCGAGCTTAAAACTATTCACAGAAGAAGTGTGAGGCTCAACCTGCACTGACCTGAAACAGACAGGTACCCCGTTCCTTCTGCTGTCAGGTGGTTATGATAAGAGGATTTCTTTGTGCACAAATCAAGCCGAACAAAAACTCAACATGCAAACTTTCTCAAACAATAACTTATCAACTGATAACCTCGATGCACTGCAGGGAAACAGTTTGCATTCTGTGATGAAGTATGATTCATAAAAATTGCACAAGTTTTCTGCAGCAGAGAACATACTCTGTGTGTGTGTGTGTGTGTGTGTGTGTGTGTGTGTGTGTGAGTGTGTGTGTGTGTGTGTGTGTGTGTGTGTGTGTGTGTGTGTGTGTGTGTGTGTGTGTGTGTGTGTGTGTGTGTGTGATCTGAGTTTAACATGTTGTGTCGTCCGTGCTCTGCTTACTGCATGTCATGTATGTCTGAGGGAGAATCTGTAGACGGCTGAGTCAAATATCAATCTGTGTTTGTGTGTGTGTGCAGCAGTGTTTTAATCAAAGCATTAGTCTGCGTGTCTGAGCATACTGTAAGAATGAAGCTCCATGTGGATTTTATAATTCATAAGAAAGTAGAAGGAGATGTTTGTTTCACGTCTGTGATGCATGTGATTAGAACAGAATGTGTGTGTGTCTGTGAACATGCACGCTTCTGTTCTGCAGTGTGTAACTTGTTACTTTGTCTGTTTTGTTTCAGGGACGAGATCGAGATCCAGGTGAGAAGCTGAGGACACACCTCACCTCACACACATGCTCCTCTTTCTCCTCTTCTGTCAGATGTTTCTCTCTTTACTGACCTTAGTCTAACATGTGAAATCTTTAGTTTTAATGTCACATGTGTCGAATAGAATTCTCACTAAACACCACGATATAGAACAGGCTTCATGTTATCATCATTCGAAGCTTGATTTTAAGACAGCTGGACGTGGTCGTAGATCTTTAACCACGTCATGTTCTCATTGGCTCAAGCTTGGAATGAGCTGGATGACTGAGAACCTCCAAACACGTTATAATGATGTTGCTGAATCTAACAACCAGTTTAACTCTTGATCTGGTAGGTGTCAGGAGTTAGAAATGTTCTCCTCTTTGAGGTGTCTAATGCTGCTAATGTTCAAGCTAAATCATTTTTCTAACCTGCATCGTGTACGTAGCACTGTGTGCTTTAAAATATGTGACTTTAATTAATGACAAACTTACTGATCAGTCAAATAAAGGAAGACTCTGCAACATGTTCCACATCAATATCTCATAAATCCAGTCTCTCCTGTGTAAATGTGTCTCTGAGTCATGACTGTCTACAATGAGTGAGAAGCTCGAGTCCCGCTGGCTGTGTTGTTGTCAGAGCCGTGTTTACATGGACGGGACGGCCGGCTCCTCCCCTTGTGTATAAAAGCTGTTTTAGTCAAGGACTAGAGAGAAGAAGAAGAACATACTCACTGATTATTTGGATGTTACGTAAGAGTTTTTAGATCACGCTCATTCTGTGTTAGTTTACATACAATGTGAAGCTACGAGCTAACTAAAGAGCGCTAACATTAGCATGCTAACACAACAATGCAGGACACAGGCAGATGGAGCTCAAGGAGCGACATCTGCTGGATCAAAAAGTTGCACATTCTTCCTTTAAAAGTACTTAACAAATTATTTTTAAAACCTAAAAAGACACGAGCAGCCTCCTCACACTGCCGTCAAACATCACGATGCATTCGTGTAAGTTCTGCACTTTAACGAGTGCTTTAAACCCTGCCCTCACTGTTTGTGTTCCTGCACAAACGTTTGAGTCTTCTGGATTAATCTGAGTCTCTTAGTTCCTGTTGGCTTCGGCTCCCGCTCTGTTATATAAACTCCATTCACCAATAAAAACTCTCACACACTTCCTCCTTTGTCAGGGTTGGCAGTAGGTCTGTATTAATTACTGCTAGCATTAAAGCGATATGACTTCTCTTCCTGGAATCAGAGGTGACCTCGCTCACACAGAGAGGAGGGTCCACCTGAAACCTTCACCTGAGTCTCCATAGATCCCCCTATGACATCACCATCCTGATGTAAACACGACCTAGGGTTAATAAAGGTTGATTTACACGGTTTGATTAGGAGGAATATCAGACTACAGTAAATGTGTCACACACAGTTTGAGTAACACACAGTATCCTTTATTGTGTGTGTGTGTGTGTGTGTGTGTGTGTGTGTGTGTGTGTGTGTGTGTGTGCGTGCGTGCCTGCGTGCGTGTGTCCGTGTGTGTGTGTGCGCGCGTGTGCGTCTACTCCACAGCAGGGCCTTTAATCTCTCATAAACCTGCCTTCATCTCTCATTTTTCCACCTCTCCATCCATTATGCTGCAGAAAATCATTTCTGACTGAGGACGCATTAAAATCAATAGGCGTTTGATTGCTCCGGCCCTTGGCGCTTCGTAATACTCGCCGCCGCGGCGCTCTTTGTCTGTTTTCAAAGGTGCACTAACACTTGGCTCGTCCTTGTGAGGAAAGGAATGCAATTCATGCCCCCGAGACTCGATTTTCCACGGCCCGTGTCTTTAGAAGTCGCACTGAGGCGAGCTCGCACATGTCGAGCTGCTGCACACACGCAGATAGAGACGTATTAGCTGTTGTTGACTCCTCTGTTGTTTGCCTGAAGCTTTCCCCCTCTCTCTTCATGCTCTCTCTTGAATTTCTCTCTCTCATATTGTTGTGCACAATGCAGACACAGTTATGCATGTTATTGTGTCGGGCCTGTGAGGTATGAGCTCCGGGTCTGTTTGCCATGAAGCTTCATGATAGACTTATATTATATTTCAATTTCACTGATATCTGACTCAATAATGGGATCAAAGACGTGCAACATCACAGAGCTGAGGGAGGTCGTTCCCACAAACAACCTCAGCTTGATTTAAATGTCCCTCAAACAGTGCAAGTGCAAACACTGCGATGTGATGCATTACCTGAGGAGAGGTGTGTGTGTGTCAGTCGGTCTGCACGGCTAACTGCAGCAACACAGGAGGCTAAAGCAAACAGCTGTGCTTCATGAAGGTCCAACACTCAGCTGGACACAAGGATCCCTGCTTTAACATCTCTCCTCCTGCACACGTGCTCATAGTTTAACTTTAATGCTGCAGGTAACACGGTCAGCAGAGCCTGCAGATAGATATTCATGTTAAGTTAACCACTGCTAGTTACAGCTGGTGTGGTTCATTAAGTTTTAACAACTTTATTAGTCCTTCTAGAGGCCGTTAGTTTACAATCACTCGCTGCTCCGGGTCACACAGGTGCATGAGCGCCTCCAGGAATAAATCCAAGCAGTGCAGGTTTCTCTGTGAGGCTCTGATGTACTAAAACACAACTCAAGTTTTCACACTGATTCAGGCTCAGTGGTGTGTCTGAGTGCTTCATTTCAGGGGCTGAAAACGTGTCGCAGCGAGGGCGCTGTTGCATCAGACGTGCATTTTAAAAGTGTTAAAAGTGTTTAGATGAGATAAAGGACAGGCGTGTGTGTCCTCCTGTAAAGCAACACACCAAGTGTCCTGTAACCCTCTGGATCCTGGATCAGCTGGATCAGCTGGATCAGCTGGTGCAGCAGTAAACAGGGTCCTCCCTGAAACACACTCCTGCTTATCTTCCATCTGTGAGTGTGATGCCCTGCAAGCAGCACTGTGCTCTTATCTGTCATTTTATAATGGGTCCAAATGATCTGCAAGGGCAGCACACGGCTGACACCAGGGGTGTGTGTGTGTGTGTGTGTGTGTGTGTGTGTGTGTGTGTGTGTGTGTGTGTGTACACCTCATTACCACCTTTAATGACAGTGAAGGGTTCGAGGAGAGTCGCACGTCTGGACTCGAGAACAGACGCGTGAACGTGAACTATGAGGAATCCAGATTTAGAGTTCAAAAAACATTCCAGCTTCAACTTTTCAATCGACTTTAATTTATGTAAAAACAAACTTCACACACTTTCACACTTTTCATTCTTTTTTCTGCCATCTTCATGTTTAGCGTCCACATTTTTTCAGACTTCCGAGCCACTTAAATACAAATGAACTACAATAAACTAAATTAGTCTCTGAGGTTGGATTTAAAAACACTGAGATAACCTTCAAACCGTCTCCTCTCCTGCTGTTGTGTTTTTTTAGCAGCATTAAACACACTGTTGACTGTAAATCAAAAAATCTGTGTTGTCATGTTTACGTTGAAATCTTCATGCAGGTCCTGACGTTCCTTTCTCCCGCAGGTCTGCCAAAGATGCTCGTCATCAGGAACTACTTTGGGGCTCCGAGCCCGGTGTCCGGTCCGCCTCTCAGCATCCAGTCCGGAGACATCATCGAGTTGATCTGTGCCGACCTGCACAGCCCCTGGTGGCAGGTAAGAGGGTCACACTGAAATTGTTTCTGCTCCGAGTATCAAAGCCGTGCGTTTACTGTGTCGATGTACTCCGCTTAATCATGATCAGACCGCCAGCGAGGACGCAGCTCAGAGCGAAGATCTCCACAAGGACGGATAAAGAAAATGGAAAGCTGAGAATGTAGAGAAGTGTTGATGACGATGAACAACATCGTGATCTGCCTCTGACATGATGTCCACATTCTTCATTTATTCGTGCAGCTCGATCCCTCAGATCATAACGAGATTCAAACTGGACCGACTGTCCGAGGTAGAGCCGCTTTCTTCTGCAGCTGCTGTCAAACTTCTAAAGTCTGTCTTTAAAAAAACCACATCGTCACAACTCTTCACGCAGGAATCCGTTCAAAAGAAATCAAAACAAAAGAATGTATTCATGTGTCATATATAAAAAGAATACAGTGTTCAGTCCGTGCAGTGACACAGTAACCTTTGGTATCCAATAAATCAATAACACTCACCATGAGAAGAAAAGTCAAGCAAATCATTAAAGTCATAATCAGAGACACTCAGACTGAACTCTTCAAGTCTCAGCATGTCAACACTTCCCTCCATGAGGAGGAAGATCCTAAACGCTTTTCTGCAGGAAGTTTAAAAACAACAGAAACATTCAGAACCAAAATACATAAAAAAGCGATGATACAGACATTAGTCGACCTTTACCTTCCCTCTGTCCTCTGAATCGTTCCTCATCGCTCTTCACATGAATGTTACAGTTTGACCTCGAGAGGGGAGCGAGCCGATCTAGTATCTGTACCGGGTCAGTTACTGACAGAATTTACGGATCGGATATCGGACTGACGGCACTTTAACCATCCTCAGCTCGCTCAGTCTCTCTTTGCAGACGTTCAGACTGAACTGTAAGAAGTGTCCACAAACAGAGATAAAGGACGAGAGGTTAAAACACAATCTTTTGCATGGCGCGATAATTTAGACACAAACAGCTGATTTGAATCAGAAGGAAGGATGCAGATTCAGACGATAATACGACGGTGTATAGTCAGAAACATCTGGAGTACAAACACGTGTAGCTGCATTATATAAACGACCAGCAGGGCACACCGTGCACCGCCAAACTACGTTCTCCGGTACCGCTCTGTCACAGGAACATACAATGAAAAAATACATAAACTGTGTCTCACTGAAGGTTACTTTACTGTCACTTTATTGACGCCGCGTTTGGCCTGCAGCTTCCTCAGGGTCGCCCTGCGTCCTCACAGATATCTGCACGTTAGTTTAAAGACACCGTTAATATGAACGACTGTGTGTTACCTTCAGCACCTTGATGTACTGCGTCCATTTAAGAGACTCAAATATTCACTGCTTACCTACAAGAATCTTTTTATAGGAAGGGGAACACTTCAAATCTTCAAATCTGTAAATCCTGACAGACCTGAATATTCACAACAACAGCGTCTTCTTCCAGCCTGAATCTGAAGTTACAAAGTGAGCCTCTGCCTTTATGAACCTCCTCCCTCCAGAAGTCTCTGTGTGTTTATAAAAAACGTCCCAGTTGAAAGAGTCGTCGCCACGGGAACAATAAACACTCTTCCTCTTCCTGTCAGCCATTATTCCACCGACAGTTAACCAGCAGGCTGTTAACACACGCTGCTCTGTGTTCCAGATAATCGCTCCTGAATTATGGAGACAAAGTGTGCTGGCTGGTCGTAACACGATTATCTGTGTGTGTGCGTGTGCGTGTGCGTGCGCGTGCGTGTGCGTGTGCGTGTGTGTGTGTGTGTGTGTGTGTGTGTGTGCTTTCAGGGCAGAATCCTGTCCACCAAGGAGGTCGGTTTCTTCCCCAGCGACGCGGTGAAGCCGTGTCCGTGTGTAAGCAGCTTCTCTCTCCTTTTTCTTACAACATTAGAGCGATGTGTGTGTTTACTGTCAGGGTGAGGGGAGGTGGGGGGGGGGGCAGCAGGGAGGTGAGGGGGGGTGAGGAGGTGCAGGGAGGTGAGGGGGGTTGAGCTGTTACCTGCAATAAGAAGATAAACTCTGAGTTCCCAGAAAAAGGAAGTTTTTTTAGTCTAATTCACTTTATCAACAAGAAGCAAAAAGAAAACAGCTTCTTAAACGGAACATGAACTGGTGTTGTTGTTGTTGTTGTTGTCGTTGTTGTTGTCGTTGTGCAGACTAACCTGCACCCCTCAGAGGGAACAGAGTCTTGACTGACTTGTTTAGTTCTTTAAATCTCTCCATCACGTCTCGTCCTGTCTGATAAAACCCTCACTCTGTGTCCAGCTGCTGCAGGATCACGGCCCGTCCTGCAGATAACCTGCAGTTATCTCCTCTGTCGTAAAGATAAGAGCCGCATTAAGCTGTTTTATTGTTCTCTTACAGTGAAGAGATAATTTTTTATTTCAGGGAACAGCGTCAGGACTGTTGAGCCGGCGCCAAGTCCAGATTAGTGTTGTGTTGAGGTTGCTTCATGTCAATAACAAAAACACACTTTGCTCTTTGCTCCAGGTCCCAAAACCTGCCGACTACTCCACTCAGCCCTGGTGAGATCACGAAACACTGACACCTGTTACTTCACTGAACATCATCTTTAAAGGTCACATATCCTCCTCCTCTTCAGTGTAAATAAGTCTCAGAGCTCCTCTAAACATGTGTGTGAAGTGTCTTGTTCTAAATCCACTCTGATCCTGTATTTGATCATGCCTATAAACCCCTCTATTTCAGCCCTGCTCAGAACAGGCTGTTTCTGTGTCTGTAGCTTTAAATGTAAATGAGCTGTGTCTGACCACGCCCCTCTCTGGAAGGGCTTGGGTGGCTCGGTCTTTCTCGCTCCATGCCCTATTGTTTACGGTGAGAAGGCAGACTCAGAGGGCAGAACAAACACCTAGCTGTGGGAGTGTCACCCACCTGGGGGAGGGGTTACTGCCCTTTGTGATGTCATGAAGGGAAAATCTCCAAACGGCCTGTTTGAGCACACATTTTCTGAAAAGTGGAGCAGGCAAAAGACGGAGAGGATGGACTTTTCTCATCATTGGGGGGTTTGCAGACAGACTAGAGACACATATTAGAGTTAGAGAAACATGGTGAAGAGGATTTAGCATCATATGTGACCTTTAAAGGTTTATACCAGTATATAAACAGTAATCCATCAGTGCAGCTCCGTTCCTGATCAGAGGTAGATTCAGTTTCTGTGTTTTTGTCGTCATGTTTTAGGTTCGCAGGTCCAATGGAGAGACTCCAGGCTGAGGCAGAACTCCTCAACAGGGTCAACAGCACGTACCTGGTTCGCCATCGCAGCAAAGAGTACACAGAGTACGCCATCAGTATAAAGTGAGTGTGACATCACTGTCAAGTCCGCTGTG
>CM036551.1:27096035-27108535 GCA_020745685.1 Tautogolabrus adspersus | reverse complement strand
GTAGGGATCGAGACAGAGACAATACCAAGACCAAGATCAAGACATTTAGGGATCGAGACAGAGTCAAGACCAAGACCAAGACATTTAGGGATCGAGACCGAGTCAAGACCAAGACCAAGACATTTAGGGATCGAGGTTCGAGTCAAGACCAAGACCAAGACATTTAGGGATCGAGGTTCGAGTCAAGACTTAGACCAAGACCAAGACATTTAGGGATCGAGGTTCGAGTCAAGACTAAGACCAAGACCAAGACATTTAGGGATCGAGGTTCGAGTCAAGACCAAGACCAAGACATTTAGGGATTGAGGTTCGAGTCAAGACCAAGACCAAGACATTTAGGGATCGAGACAGAGACAATACCAAGACCAAGACATTAAGGGATCGAGACCGAGTCAAGACCAAGACCAAGACATTTAGGGATCGAGGTTCGAGTCAAGACCAAGATCAAGACATTTAGGGATCGAGGTTCGAGTCAAGACCAAGATCAAGACATTTAGGGATCGAGACAGAGACAATACCAAGACCAAGATCAAGACATTTAGGGATCGAGACAGAGTCAAGACCAAGACATTTAGGGATCGAGGTTCGAGTCAAGACTAAGACCAAGACATTTAGGGATCGAGGTTCGAGTCAAGACCAAGACCAAGACATTTAGGGATCGAGGTTTGAGTCAAGACCAAGATCAAGACATTTAGGGATCGAGACAGAGACAATACCAAGACCAAGACCAAGACATTTAGGGATCGAGGTTCGAGTCAAGACCAAGACCAAGACATTTAGGGATCGAGACAGAGTCAAGACCAAGACCAAGACATTTAGGGATCGAGACAGAGTCAAGACCAAGACATTCAGGGATCGAGGTTCGAGTCAAGACCAAGACCAAGACATTTAGGGATCGAGACAGAGACAATACCAAGACCAAGACCAAGACATTTAGGGATCGAGACCAAGTCAAGACCAAGACCAAGACATTTAGGGATCGAGACAGAGTCAAGACCAAGACCAAGACATTTAGGGATCGAGATAGAGACAAGACCGAGACCAAGACATTTAGGGATGGAGACCAAGTCAAAACCAAGACCAAGACATTTAGGGATCGAGACCGAGTCAAGACTAGGACAGTTAGGGATTGAAACTGAGTCAATACCATAAATATCACTGAAAAGTCATTGTCTTATGGCAGGGGGATTAGAACGTAACCACACAAGGTTGGGGCTGTAACCACAGGCTAAACGGGGTTCTAATCACAGTGATGATGTGGAAAAATAGCTGAACAGTGGGGGTCTTGATTTAAAATCAGGAGTCCGCCCAGTCTGAGACCGAAACGAGACCGAGACCTTCAAAAGTGTTCTCGAGACCAAGACTGATCCTGAGGACTACAACAGGAATGCAGCGTGTGTTTTTGAGTGTTTCAGCAGAATGAAAGCTTTATTTACCGTTATAATAAAATCATTAAGTGCAATCTGACTCTTTCTGATGTGACAGATGTGTTAGAGTTATCGTATTTCATGCTGTCATAACGTCACAAAGGTTCATTTATCGGGTTTTATAAAGTGACCTTGTGTGGAGATGTGACGTGCACTAAACACTCGTGTACCTCTGAGTGTTAACCCCCTCTGTGTTTCTATGTCCAGGAGCTCATCGAGTACTACAAACATCACTCCCTCAGAGAAGGCTTCAGGAGTCTGGACACCACGCTGCAGTTTCCCTACAGAGAACCCGAGAACGCTGCGGTGCAACGACTCAACCGCTCGGGAAGCAACAGTGAGTAAACATGAAGGCGTCCCACTTTCTCTATGATTCTAATCATTGCTGTACAGAAGATACGAGTTAGCTATCGTTAAGTGTGTCTTAAAGCCTGACGTTTGGCTTTCAGTCGTCACCATCTCGGTTTCTCGGAGCCTGAGTGACCATATTTTGGGGGGGGTGGAGCTGGAGAGCAACAGTCTGGAGTTGGTCTTTAAATTTAAATCTGTGGTCGTCAAAGGCGTCCTGACATAGAAGAGATATTGAGCAATGATCCGTCCCCTTGGTTGATTTTCTCTGAAGGAGATCTATTCTGCTGATCCATCTTTAAATACATATCATGTAAGGATGTTGGATGTCCGTACTAAACCTGGACAAAGACACACAGTTGTTGGCGTAATCCCTGGATTATGTCTGACCTTTCTGTCGTTAGTCTGCGTGTTTCTGTGAACTCATATCAACATATTCACACACTAAAATGACTTTGATGCTCTTATTTTGACGGGGTAACACGTGCTGACATGTGGCTCTCCTTTTGTCTGCTAAGTCTTTGTTTTATTCAGATGTTGTGATGTTTCCGTGTCGACAGATGTCGTTTTGTAAAATCTAAGTGAATCCATCTGATTGAAGTCGAGCTGAATTACTCCACAGAGATGCTACGACTATCATTTGGTGGATTGTAAACATGAAACACAGGAGCGTCGGTGTCTGAGTCCTGTTTTTCTCTCGCTGCAGTGGAAACTAAAGAACGTCTCCTCCTGCTGACGCTGAAGAGACAGAAATGTGAACAGATTGTTGAGCACAGACAGCCTCGTTCTAAATGAGATTTATTGTGGCGGGGTCTTCTATGTTGTCGTCAGACTCGTCCTGGCGTGCACACTTCATTTAAATCTCTCTCTGTTTGTTTTTCATCGTCTTGAGCTCTGCTGGAGGACTGCTAATTAATGCTTACGCTCTGTTCTACGTTTTCTGGAAGTCTCTGCAGAAGAAAAATCATCTGACTGATGTTTTTTTTTACAAACTAGAATCCTAACAGAGACATAAAGTCATGTATCCATGAACAAACTGTGCACACTTGTCCTCTCTCTCCTTCTCCACCGCACCATGGATCTGTGTACTTGTGTGCCGTTCACATCGTGCTTTCTGCTGCAGTCCAACCACAGGTTTTTTTTACTAAAATGAGGCGCGTAAACTGCAGGTGTTTTATTTTGAAGAGGAGGAAGATCGCTCTTCATCGGAGGAAGCTGATAAGTCTTCAGTATTCAGTTTAATCCTCCAGCTCTCCATAGATCACATCAATCACCTCGGCATGTTCAGCTGCCTGCAGGATTGTTCGGAGCATCACAAACACAAAGTCAGAGTGAGCTGATGTGAGAACGCAGCAGGATATAATCAGGAGAATTCACCTCGAGCGAGTGGGAGGGGGTGGTGACGTTTATTCCCTGTGATCGCTGCACGACCATAGACTGTCTGCACGCCACCTCTACGATCTCCGTGCTCTAATGAACCTGCTGCATTCTGTTTCCTGTTCTCCAGTATGTTCTTCTCCACTCTGTAGTTCAGATTGTGATTCTGTTCAACTACACGTAGCATTGATAGAAAGACAGATATTCTTATTATAGCGTCGTATAGAGGACTCTGCTGCTTCGTACGCCACTTCCACGTCGTTCTTTATACGTCACGTCTTACCTCAGGAGACCCCCGCCCCCCCCTCCTGTCTGACAGGGATAGTCTCCCACTGTGAGGTGCGTGTGTGAACAACCAGGTCAGGAGAGCAGTCCTCCTGAAATTGTCTGGATATTTTCAGGTGTAGATTTGAAAACAGTTTTCATTTTCCATCTTCAGGATCAGAACCAGAGTTCACTGTTGTGTCACCAAATCGAGCTACAAAGAATATTTGTATGACGCTCTGTGAACCTCTAAGTTTGTAGTTGTGTGGTTAACCGTAGCTTCACTGAGGAGCTCTGGTTTGCAGCTCTGAGTGGCCGTGTGTTCAGAGAACTGACGCCCTATTCAGACTGCTTCTTTCCGCAAAAGTGCCGTCACTGAGCTCAGCCGTCGTCCACATACACACACACTTAGACATGCACACACACACAGCGCTGTTCTCCCCCACTGGCTCAGCTGATCCTGTCTCTCCTCTGTAACGCCTCTGTTACTACCTCTAAAGACGGTACAGAGGGGGGGTCACTTCGTCCATCTAATACACCTCCACAACATTCAGACTGAAGGCAAAATGTCACAGGGACGTATATAGCTTGAAACGGCGGTCTGAAAAGAGCTACTGACTGTTTTCTTCTGTTAAAAATAGATCCAGGTACAGATATCTCCAACATCAGAAGGAGCTGTTTGGTTCCTCTCAGTTTGTCTTTCTGTTTTAAATCAATCACTCTCTTCTGTTTCGTGTTCTTCTTTCACTGTATCGATACGTTTGAGTTTTTTTCTAGCACTGCTGCTCAGAAAACCTTTAAAAGCATCGACGTGTCTCCTGACTGAACTCGTGCCACGCTGCCTTTTCTGACATTAAAATAACCCGACGGACTCCAATTATCATTAAAGATTCAAGAAGTGAGACTTTGAGGGTTAGAGGTTTAATTCCAGAGAGCACGGCGCCCACTGACTCAGCCAAACACTGTGTGGAGTCACATCGGTGAAGGTTGTTACTGTGTGAAGTAGAAGAACTGAAAGACGGATAGACATACAGATAGACCAAACCTCCAGAGCCACCAGATCTCCAAAACCTCCAGAGCCACCAGATCTCCAAAACCTCCAGAGCCACCAGATCTCCAAAACCTCCAGAGCCACCAGATAAGAGCTTCAAGAGCTGCAGAGTTTCCAGAGCTCCTGAGCCTCCGAAGTCATTACTTCAGATTTTAAAAGGAACCCTATTACAGCAGCGTGAATATGTCTCGGAGCCAAAACGATATTTTCACGCTGGGCGGCTGTGTTTCAGTGGTAGAGTCGACTGTCTCTCAACCTGAAGGTCGTGGGTTCGATCCCCAGCTGATTTTCTCACACTTGTGTTTAAAAAGAATTAAAAAGTTAAAATCAGCTGTGGTGTCGACGGCTTTCTGCTCCTCCTTCTGCCTGTCATTGATTCCTCATCCTGCTGCAGCTGTGTTCTCTGTACCTTCTGAGGAGTTTGGATTTTTTAAATTCATGTTTTATTTTTTCTCCTTTGCTCCTCTCTCCTCCCTCCATCCCTCTCCCCCCTGCTCCCCCCCTGGCCTGCCCTGCTATAGCCCCATTGCTCTGCGGCCTCTCTTTTGTATCTCCTGCCGGCTACAGCTTTGTACCTCCTTCCTCTGCTCCCTTCTGGTCAGGTACAGGTATCACTTCTCTCTCTCTCTCCCGCTCTCTCTCTCTTTGCTTTCATGTCGGAGGCTGCTTAGCATGCAGGCTGCAGCTCAGTGCAATCACGTCTCTGCCTTTACATGCAGCCTCACATTGCACCGTCTCACCTCTTGCATAGTCATGTGCTCATAAATATCATCACTTGTTGCAGAACAGGGACTGTTTATTTACGTAATGCATGTGTGTTCTGTTTCTGTGTGCATTCAGCATGAAATACCAGAGTGAGGGAGAGCGGCAGTGTTTGGTGTGTGTGTGTGTGTGTGTGTGTGTGTTTGTGTGTGTGTGTGTGTGTGTGTGTGTGTTTGTGTCTGTGTGTGTGTGTGTGTGTGTGTGTGTGTGTGTGCGTGCGTGCGTGCGTGCGTGCGTGCGTGTGTGTCCATCAGAGTAAAGACAAAGGTGTCCAAACACACACAGATATCCCACCATCCGCTCCGATCCGATGCTCCATTTCCAGCTGTCAGCTGAGCGCAGGCCGGCCCTCCGCTCACAGTCTGCAGTGCTAACTAGCTAACCTGCTCCTCCGCTGTCTACCTGACAGGACGTCTAGTTACACACACATCACATATTACACAAACACACTCCAGCTGGATGAAGTCCTTCACAGCTAAATACTTCTATTAAATAGCAAATAGTCAGAAATACAAATTGTTGATCAGATCTCCTACGACTTCAGGAGAACACGTAGAAAAGAGAACATCATTTCTTCTGAGTGTTCAAGTAGATGTAGAGATTTTTCTTTGTCTCTGTAACGGGTGAAAGGTTCAGACTTTTAGAGGACAGCTTAGGAGTTTTTACAACGAGAGAAAGAGTGAGGTCTAAACCTTCTCTGTTTGTAAAGTCCTTTCAAATCAGTAATTATGAGTTTCGAGATGGTTCATTTGTATTGTTTACTTAAAGGTGGAGTCAGTAGAAATGTTTGTTCAACATTCAAACGTGGCCCCTCCTCCTTGGCTCATCGCCCCCAAAAGCTCTCACTCACTGCAGGACGTAGTGTGTATGTTTACTGCTTGTACCTACACTGCAAGCTAACGCACGCTAGCACAAGCTAACTGCCGGTTTTTGTCACCTGCCTGTCCAACAGGAAGCAGACCAACTCCACGTCCACGGGTAAAAGCCAACACAAGGTTCACCCTCGTTTTAGAACGAGTTTATCCGCTTGGTGTTTCTCCTCACTGTGATTATATTTTCTTTTCTCTGCTGCTACGTCCACGTCCGTCACATTCACCGGTTTGAATCACGTCCTGAATTGTATCCACTCCTAAACTCACCTGCTGCGCTGTCATTGGCTGGAGGAAACACACCAGCTCCGCCCAGAAACGTCCCGAGTCAACCAAAACAAAGCAGAACAGTAAAATCCAGTCAGAGGACAGGGTCTCTGCAGACACAGTCACCAGCACACATGTACGGAGGCCCAGAAGGGACGATGGAGCAGCTTTACTTTAGGAGGAGTCTGTATTTTATTTTGAAGGAAGAAGCTGCTGACTCTGTAAACCAAAGTAAGATAAATATAGTCATATAAACCTTTCAAAAAGCTGTTTTAAACCTGATCAGATAAATAATGGAAGTCTGTCACATTTTAAAAGAGTCACAAACTCCCCGACATGTTCTGGTTTCACGTTTGAACTTAAATCAACTCTAAACTGTTTTGTGATGGTTATGAACGTGTCTCTGTGTTTCTGAGTTTCATTTATGTGTATAAAACTTCATGTTTGAAGGCTTCAGTGAGCATCAGCTGTGTCCATCTGTGTTTGTGTTTCATGACGTCTTCACACTGAACCTGATGTTTTATGAAAACATCTTCTGAAACCTTTAATGGTTCATTTTCAATCCCCTCTCTCTCTCTCCTCTCTCTCTCTCTGTGTTTCCAGTGTTCACGCCTAAAGTGATCGGTGTGGCCATCGCGCGGTACGACTTCAGCTCTCGTGACACGCGGGAGCTGTCTCTGCAGGAAGGAGACGTGGTGAAGATCTACACAAAGTCCGGAGTCAACGGCTGGTGGAGGGGCGAGGTCAACGGCAGGGTGAGCCACAGACAGGAAGAACTTTAGTTTAGCACGAGTTCATTTATCATGACAACGCTTCCCTGTGAGGCTCTGTTCTGTGGGCTAGTCGTTATTATTGTTGAAATCTGAAATGGACATAAAGTAGGGAGGTCACTGCTGTTACTCATGTCCCGTGTGAATACTGATCTGACTCTCCGTCCCATCCGCAGGTCGGCTGGTTCCCGTCCACGTATGTCGAGGAGGGTGAGGAGTGACGGTCCGACATGAGAAGAAGAGTTGAATGACTGAAGAAGGGCTGCAGCAGTGAGACGGAGACTCTCTGCTGATTCCTCCAGAGAAACTTTCAGTGTCCTCCGTGGATCTGAAGACGTCCCCGAGGCCTTCATAGAGGAAAGGGCTACAGAGCACCGCAACGCCGTCACCTCTGCTTCACCCTGTGTGGACTCCAACGAAAGCGACTTGGCTGTCAACGGGACACTCCACCCCCCTCCCTCACTTCATCCATCTATAATTCACCCTCCATCCCTCTTTCTCTGCCCGGACATCCCTCAAGCCTCTTCCTGTTTCTTCAGGTCGACCCACGCCAAACTGTCAAACTCATCCACACTTTCATCCGTCCTCCTGCAGGAGGGACTTCAGCCTGAGTCTCTTTCACTAATGCAGATGTTTACTGATGACTGGATGACCGACACACACACACACACACACACACACACACACACACACACACACACACACACACACACACACACACACACACACAGATTATGATCACACACTCTTAAAGGACATGTAATAGAGGGATAGCATAGATGGCTGTTGTTCTTATTTCCCTCCCTCCTCCTTCATACTTTATCTGCGGCTCAGACTCTCATCTTTTCTCACGTGTCTTTGCCGTTAGCGATCCTCGCCTCTTATCAGTGACAAGAGTCGCTCGCCGAGGGTTTATTTTATAGGAGGCATTAGTGACCTCTGTTGGAGTCACACCACGGAGAAGGTACCTGAAACTAAGAGAGGGGAATATACAGAAACACACCGACCCTTCTCTCTCTTGTTCTCTGTTTTCAGTCGATCTTTGTTAGATTTGTTTTCGGCCTCTTTTACGTCCAACCTGCATTTTGTTAGAAATGCTGTTTGCCGTATTTCCATCAGATGGTGCATCAAAGCGTTCTGAAGACTTCCTGTCTGTTGCTGCTTCACAGGTTTGACCTGCAAGACGACGTTTCTGCAGAACATTTTGAATTTAGCTGATTGGTTTTGTCTTTAAAGTCATCACATTTAAAACAACGTGTTAATGCATTAATGCTGGAAACAAAGAGAACTGATGGGAGCTTCTCCTCTGCGTCCTCCTGCTAGCAGCCCCCCCCCCCCCTGTTCACATTATGCACAGTGTCTTCCTAATCCACAGTGAAAGAGGATTTTCCCACATTTGAGGGAATAAATACCTTTAGAGAAAAACTCTGTCGTCATGTCGACACACGCAGATATACGGACTCAGACAGAATACGACGCCAACTTATGTCGTCTGGAGGCGAGGCAGAGAACGCGCCGGCAGCAGTAGCGGGACGTTTTAATCTCAGCCGAGATGTGAGGAACAAAACACACGTCGTCCTTTAAATGTGGAGAGAGAGAGATTTTTATTTTATATACGTCGTGATTTGTGTTTTTTAAGGATGGTCCAAATGTGACTTTAATTTCTCCAGTCTGAAGTTTTTCTTTGTGTTTGTGAAGAGAGGAGGAGACACAACTTTCACACACACACACACACACACACACACACACACACACACACACACACACACACACACACCTAGTGTTGTAGTCAAGACCACACTAAACGAGACCAAGACTGAAGGAAGAATTGTTGTAAAGAAATGCTTCTGTGTGCGATGAATGGTGCTATGATGTTTAATAATCCCTCCGCCCAGCGCTGATGATGTCATATGTGTAAAAATGTTGACTTCTTAAACTGTTGGACTGAAGACTCGAGTGAAAAAAGATTTATATTCATGTGTCTTTGCTTTGTGATGTCCCCCTTTTTCCACTATTCTCCACAGTGTCATTAAGTGACCGCTAGATGGCAGCATGCTAAACACATCTCCTCCTCTGAGCTGTAACCTTCAACTTCCTAAAGTTTGGAGATGACATCATCTGATGAGGAGGTGAAGGATGTTTAGAGAGGCGCTCAGAGTCAGAGGCAGGTTTTATTTAAAGATGAAGATCTCAACATCACAGAGCAGCAGATTCAAAGAGAAGTTGTTTTACATTCTGGCTGCTTTTATGAAAGGTTTCCTGACACTTTGTGTGCAGCAGGATGAAGCTCCTCGTCCTGCAAACTCTGAGCGGCCAAACATTACATTTATAACATCTTTAGGAAGCGTTCAGTCTCACTGACGTGATCGAGCAGCAGCTCCTCTCCTGTCAGGGGAGAAGTGTCGAGGCAGAGTATCCGCCTGTAATCTCAGACTCCTGTAATCCACTCTGCTCTCCTCCTCCTCCTCCTCCTCCTCCTCCTCCTCCTCCTCCTCCTCCTCCTCCTCCTCCTCCTCCTCCTACATGAGCTCTGACAGTGGCTCCGTTCCTCCTCCTCTCGGAGTCAATCTGAGGTTTCTGTGCTCAGGAGGAAGGCTCGGGGGGAATCTGTGATCTGATCATTACACCATCTCCTCACCTCGGCGACCTCGCTGCATCCATCTCTCTGTCGGCTCCGCTCACTCTGCCGCTATCTCGCCATGCCACTTCCCCTCTCTCTGCACCGCTCTCCCTCTCCATCCATCTTTCATCCAATCTGTGTCTGTTTTCTGTCCCTCACCTCTAAAGCTGAGGCAGTGTGTTGGCAGGAGGAGAAGTGAAATCCGTTTTATCAGGAGAGGAAGAGCGAGAGGCGTCTCAGTCTTTACAAACAGCTGCTGCAGAAAGAGGACGAGTTCAGTCCGAACACAGATTCATAAACTGATTGACCTGATGCATTTAAAGACTGAATGAAATACGTGTCCTCATACATGTGCAGAGATCCTTCCCACATGCATAGACACGCTCAGTGTTCCTGTTAAAATCCTCTCAGACAGGATTGAGGGCCGGACACGTCTCAACACAGCAGGCCTTAAAGAAACAATCTCCTCGACCAATTCTGCGCTGAGCTGAGCTGAGAATATGTGATAAGATACTTTTTCTTCCTGTGATTCATTGATAATTCATCCTCCTCCTTCACTCTGAGTTTTTGTTCTTTGTCGTCCCTCTGAAGCCAAAGATGTGCGCTCAGCTCGGTACCGACCGCTGTGGCCTGACTCTAGAACTGTGCAATCTTTACTGTGTAGCATTACTGTGTATTGTTGCTGTAACATACTGTAAATCATGTACATAGCACATAATAAAGATATACAATGCTTCTCCTAAAGTGTCTCTTTTCAATCATGACAAAGATGTTTAATATGAAGACGTAGTTTGAGTTCAGCTCTGCTTTAAAAGGCTTTAAATGAAAGGTTCTGCAGACACACATTTATACAGATCCATGTTTGCTTAAATATTAAAGGACATTAAAGGTCATATATTCTGTAAAATCCTCTTCCTCGTGTTCCTCTAACTCTAATATGTGTCTCTAGTCTGTCTACAAACCCCCCAATGATGACAAAAGTCCATCCTCTCCGTCTTTTGCCTGCTCCACTTTTCAGAAAATGTGTGCTCAAACAGGCCGTTTGGAGATTTTCCCTTCATGACATCACAAAGGGCAGTAACCCCTCCCCCAGGTGGGTGACACGCCCACAGCTAGGTGTTTGTTCTGCCCTCTGAGTCTGCCTTCTCACCGTAAACAATAGGGCATGGAGCGAGAAAGACCGAGCCACCCAAGCCCTTCCAGAGAGGGGCGTGGTCAGACACAGCTCATTTACATTTAAAGCTACAGACACAGAAACAGCCTGTTCTGAGCAGGGCTGAAATAGAGGGGTTTATAGGCATGATCAAATACAGGATCAGAGTGGATTTAGAACAAGACACTTCACAGACATTTTGACAGTTTGACTTGGCAAAGCTTTTTTATTTTGCCAGCCAGTTCTCTCTCCTGGCATTTAAGATGAGTCAGTGGTTTGTAGTTTAGTTTGGTGGTGTGGATTATTTAAGACTCAAAATGTCACACAAGGATTTAAACACAAAAAGTGCAAACACTTACATTAAATGACAAATCTCAAAGCAAAATGTTCTTATATTAATGAAACTCAGGAAAACCACAACAGAACTCCAAACACTCAAACTGAACTCAAATATAACAAATGACTCAATATCCCACAATCCCTCAGTCCAACTCAAAATTCCACTTCAGGTTTTCTCAGTCAGTTTATCTTCAGTCCAGTTGATTATATTAAGTTACCTTTAAGGTGTATATCAGTATATAATCAGTATTTTAAAGTAAGTAGTTCATAATGTGACAGAGAGAATGAACCCTTCAACATGCCTTTAGGGTTTGTGTTTTTAAAACCTCCTACTATCCTAGTAGTTTCTCCTAAAAGGTCCAACATACAGTCTGACAAAAATACCCGGATGTTGTACTGATTCTGTAAACCTACAGTCTGCATCAGACCAGTCTCCCTCGCGTACTGTTTCCCACAATGCAAAGCGGCAGGTCAGAGGTCGAAATGACAGATAGTAACGTCCATCTTAACAGAGGAAGTAATCACGATCAGACCAAACCACACAAAGATACCAGCAGTTCTCTTTTTGATTCTCTAAATCATGAAAATCTAAATGAATCTCTCGTCAGCTTTTTTCAGACTGTAAGTGGACGCTACGCTGAAGCTGGGCTGTTGTTTACTTCCTCATTCCAAGACCAGAAACCAGCGAAGCCTGGTGTCCTGCAGAATAACCACGGACTGGAGGTCAGACTACAGACTTCTGCAGAACACAGTTTGAATTACATTCTGTGTACTACGTTTGATAGTAGTCTGCAGTAAGTTTAGAAAACAGCCTTGGTCACCCTCTCAGAGTTTTCTGTCTCTGCTGTTGCTAGGCAGAAAATGTCTTTGCTTTTAGTCCTGTGATTGGTGGTCCCGCTGTAAAATTACAGAGGGCATAGTTAATATAACTCAACGAGCTGATTGTGATTCTTCAGACACATCACCTGACTTTAACAGACCATCAATGTTGACGTCATTATCGTGCATGTATCCAAGTATCCACAGCAGGACACGGAGCCTATATCTGCAGCTCCCATCAGTAAATCAATCAGACAGAAAAGTCTCATCTCTGTGAGCTCAGCGTGGCTAAAAGAATCATCTGTAGTTCTCCTTACACAGGTGTTACTGTGTGTTTTGTTACATTTCCCTCCAAAGGACTGAAATAACCTGCAGCCTGTGGGGGGCTGTTTCTCACTCTCTGATTGGCTAGAAGGTGTGAATGAATGTGGGGA
>CM036551.1:27043535-27091035 GCA_020745685.1 Tautogolabrus adspersus | reverse complement strand
CTTCAAAGCATCGGGCTAACTCCTGCTCTCTTTGATGTTTCTGCAGGTACAGCATGTGGGGGGGGTGTAAAAGGGGTGAGAGAGTGATGCCTCACGCTTCCTGTTAACTACAAACGAGGGTCTCCTGTGCCATCATTAGTCAACATACCTGTATCCTACCCAAGTTACAGAGGAACAAAACTCCAGTGCTGTGGATACTGTTTGCTGCACAGCTGACGGCCCTGCAGGTTTAATAAGGACGGATTATCATCTGTATTATTATCCAGAAGTGATCATATCCCTGCACCACAGCTCAGCTGTGAATCACACTGAGGCGTTTACTGGATGCTTAAGAGACAGAAAACGTCCTTTGACCTGACCACCAGACCTCTGGGTTTCCTCCAGGGTTCAGACAGCATCCTGTGCTGGTCTGCAGTCCAGCAGCTTCAACCATGGATAATACATAAAACAGAAACGGCTGAGCCCCTGAAAGGTCCGGCAAACGGGCGCTCCGAGGAAATGATTTAAATCAACGTATGCTCATTTGATCAGTAGTGTTAGGGCTAGCGTCTATCATGTCCATATCTATAAATATAAACTCTCCATCATCCTGTGGGCCCGCGTGTTCTACAGGTCTTATCTAGATATCAGAGATCAGGTCATCAACTTGACCTTTGTCACCTTCTTTGAAAAAACAGGATCGGATCAGTCTCTAACCCAGATACATTGAAGATGGAAAATAATCTCGAAATGGGACAACATACTTCCTGCTCTGTCCACAGGGGGCGCCAAAATCCACACTAACTAACAGTTCCTCTCGGTAACTTTAGATTTAGGGCGGTGAGCGTGAACGCCTTAATCTCGATGCAATTGAGCTCCAAAATTAAAGCATCACATTTTCTTTAATCTCGATTAATCTCCTGTTATTTTGTCCCTTCAGGCTCCCCGTAGATAGTGGTCCTCAGTGTCTCCCTGTAGATAGTGGTCCTCAGTGTCTCCCTGTAGATAGTGGTCCTCAGTGTCTCCCTGTAGATAGTGGTCCTCAGTGTCTCCCTGTAGATAGTGGTCCTCAGTGTCTCCCTGTAGATAGTGGTCCTCAGTGTCTCCCTGTAGATAGTGGTCCTCAGTGTCTCCCTGTAGATAGTGGTCCTCAGTGTCTCCCTGTAGATAGTGGTCCTCAGTGTCTCCCTGTAGATAGTGGTCCTCAGTGTCTCCCTGTAGATAGTGGTCCTCAGTGTCTCCCTGTAGATAGTGGTCCTCAGTGTCTCCCTGTAGATAGTGGTCCTCAGTGTCTCCCCGTAGATAGTGGTCCTCAGTGTCTCCCCGTAGATAGTGGTCCTCAGTGTCTCCCCGTAGATAGTGGTCCTCAGTGTCTCCCTGTAGATAGTGGTTCTCAGTGTCTCCCTGTAGATAGTGGTCCTCAGTGTCTCTCCGTAGATAGTGGTCCTCAGTGTCTCCCTGTAGATAGTGGTCCTCAGTGTCTCCCTGTAGATAGTGGTCCTCAGTGTCTCCCTGTAGATAGTGGTCCTCAGTGTCTCCCCGTAGATAGTGGTCCTCAGTGTCTCCCCGTAGATAGTGGTCCTCAGTGTCTCCCCGTAGATAGTGGTCCTCAGTGTCTCCCTGTAGATAGTGGTCCTCAGTGTCTCCCTGTAGATAGTCGTCCTCAGTGTCTCCCTGTAGATAGTGGTCCTCAGTGTCTCCCTGTAGATAGTGGTCCTCAGTGTCTCCCTGTAGATAGTGGTCCTCAGTGTCTCCCTGTAGATAGTGGTCCTCAGTGTCTCCCTGTAGATAGTGGTCCTCAGTGTCTCCCCGTAGATAGTGGTCCTCAGTGTCTCCCTGTAGATAGTGGTCCTCAGTGTCTCCCCGTAGATAGTGGTCCTCAGTGTCTCCCTGTAGATAGTGGTCCTCAGTGTCTCCCTGTAGATAGTGGTCCTCAGTGTCTCCCTGTAGATAGTGGTCCTCAGTGTCTCCCTGTAGATAGTGGTCCTCAGTGTCTCCCTGTAGATAGTGGTCCTCAGTGTCTCCCTGTAGATAGTGGTCCTCAGTGTCTCCCCGTAGATAGTGGTCCTCAGTGTCTCGCTGTAGATAGTGGTCCTCAGTGTCTCCCCGTAGATAGTGGTCCTCAGTGTCTCCCCGTAGATAGTGGTCCTCAGTGTCTCCCTGTAGATAGTGGTCCTCAGTGTCTCCCTGTAGATAGTGGTCCTCAGTGTCTCCCTGTAGATAGTGATCCTCAGTGTCTCCCTGTAGATAGTGGTCCTCAGTGTCTCCCTGTAGATAGTGGTCCTCAGTGTCTCCCTGTAGATAGTCGTCCTCAGTGTCTCCCTGTAGATAGTCGTCCTCAGTGTCTCCCTGTAGATAGTGGTTCTCAGTGTCTCCCTGTAGATAGTGGTCCTCAGTGTCTCCCTGTAGATAGTGGTCCTCAGTGTCTCCCCGTAGATAGTGGTCCTCAGTGTCTCCCTGTAGATAGTGGTCCTCAGTGTCTCCCTGTAGATAGTGGTCCTCAGTGTCTCCCTGTAGATAGTCGTCCTCAGTGTCTCCCTGTAGATAGTGGTCCTCAGTGTCTCCCTGTAGATAGTCGTCCTCAGTGTCTCCCCGTAGATAGTGGTCCTCAGTGTCTCCCTGTAGATAGTGGTCCTCAGTGTCTCCCTGTAGATAGTGGTCCTCAGTGTCTCCCTGTAGATAGTGGTCCTCAGTGTCTCCCTGTAGATAGTGGTCCTCAGTGTCTCCCTGTAGATAGTGGTCCTCAGTGTCTCCCTGTAGATAGTGGTCCTCAGTGTCTCCCTGTAGATAGTGGTCCTCAGTGTCTCCCTGTAGATAGTGGTCCTCAGAGTCTCCCTGTAGATAGTGGTCCTCAGTGTCTCCCTGTAGATAGTGGTCCTCAGTGTCTCCCTGTAGATAGTGGTCCTCAGTGTCTCCCTGTAGATAGTGGTCCTCAGTGTCTCCCTGTAGATAGTGGTCCTCAGTGTCTCCCTGTAGTCTCAGTGATGTAAAAGAAGGACACTGCTGCATCTTTGAATGTCTCATTTCACTTTAACAAACTCTCAGACAGCTCAGCTGACGAGTCCAAAGTCATATCCACCTGATGACATCACACATTGACCTTTGTTACCGTTCACCTGATGACATCACACATTGACCTTTGTTACCGTTCACCTGATGACATCACACATTGACCTTTGTTACCGTTTCTTTGAGCTGTTTGACCTCACTTTGGGATCCCTAACCACTTCCTGTTTCTGTGTTTAACTTCATGTGCTAACCTTCCATCTACCAGAAGGGCCTTATTTTATTTCAAAATAAAAGCAAAGTAAGTACTCTCAATTTAAGGCTTTAAGATGTTTTACATTAAATAAAGATCCTCTTAGAGACATAGTGCAGGAAGTATTTACCTCCTCCTCCTCCTCTTCCTCCTCCTCCTTGTCCTCCTCCTCGTCGTCCTCCTCCTCTCCTCTCCCCTCCTCCTCCTCCTCCTCTTCCTCCTCCTCCTTGTCCTCCTCCTCGTCGTCCTCCTCCTCTCCTCTCTCCTCCTCCTCTTCCTCCTCCTCCTTGTCCTCCTCCTCCTCTTCCTCCTCCTCTCCTCTCCCCTCCTCCTCCTCCTCCTCCTCTCCTCTCCCTTCCTCCTCCTCCTCTTCCTCCTCCTCCTTGTCCTCCTCCTCGTCGTCCTCCTCCTCACCTCTCCCCTCCTCCTCCTCCTCTTCCTCCTTCTCCTTGTCCTCCTCCTCGTCGTCCTCCTCCTCTCCTCTCCCCTCCTCCTCCTCCTCCTCCTCTTCCTCCTCCTCCTTGTCCTCCTCCTCATCGTCCTCCTCCTCTCCTCTCCCCTCCTCCTCCTCCTCCTCCTTCTTGTCCTCCTCCTCGTCGTCCTCCTCTCCTCTCCCTTCCTCCTCCTCCTCTTCCTCCTCGTCCTTGTGCTCCTCCTCGTCGTCCTCCTCCTCATCCTCCACCTCCTCGTGTTGTCGTCGTGAGTACGAGCGGATGCCGTCTCTAACCCAGATTGTTGCTGAGGAAGTCCTTCATTAGGGCGCCGTCTCTGAGCGGGAGAAAATACCTGTGTGCTTCAGCTCGTCCCCGAGGACACGAACAGGTGTGAGGGAGAAATAATGATGTGTGGCGTGTTTGCACTGAAGTTGTGTGTGTGTCTTTATTTTTCTGAATCCTTGGTATTAAAGAAACGTATCTGTAGCCCGACGTGACGACAGATTTCAGAATCAGAATCAGAATCGGGTTTTATTGCCAAGTACATTTACACATACAAGGAATTAGTCTAGGTGTGTTGGTGCAAAACATTTAACAAAGGACATAAAACAGAACTACCAAGAACTTAAATAATAAAATATAAGAAGCAATTACAAATATATAAAATGTCAAATGTAAAGAATAATAAAAAATAACAAAATCTACAAGCTGTGATGGAGTGCATGTAAAGAATGTAAAGTCCAGTGAGCGTTAATGTAACTCATAAAAACAGTTCCAGCCTTCACATCACTGTGATGTTTTCTGACTGTGGGGCTGATGAGAGTCTGTGTTATGTGGGAGGAGGGGGGGGGGCAGGGACATTGTTCATGAGGCTGACAGCAGAGGGGAAGAAACTGTTCTTGTGGAGAGAGGTTTTGGTCCTGATGGACCGCAGCCTCTTGCCAGAGGGGAGAGTCTCAAACAGTCCATGTGCGGGGTGAGAGGGGTCGGCCACAATCTTACCTGCACGCCTCAGGGTCCTGGAGGTGTACAGGTCGTGGAGAGATGGTAGACTGCAGCCAATCACCTTCTCTGCAGAGCGGATGATGCGCTGCAGCCTGCACTTGTCTCTTGCTGTGGCTGCAGCGTACCAGACTGTGATGGAGGAGGAGAGGATGGACTCGATGATGGCAGTGTAGAAGTGCACCATCATGGTCTTTGGCAGGTTGAACTTCTTCAGCTGCCGCAGGAAGTACATCCTCTGCTGTCCTTTCTTGATACATATTGAATCATTAATTAATTGTCTGTCTTACCTCTTGGACAAACTAAAGCCCTTTGCGGACAGTCCTCTCAAGCCGTCATATTTACGCCCGTGTCTGACTGTGTGTGTATGTGGAGATCCTGCTTCTGCAACGCAGAAAGGCAATGTGAACTCACAGACTGGTAGTGGCCTTTTTTCTCGGAGGCCAAAGGAAGCCGGGCTTCCCCAATAAAATATTCCATGAAAGAAAAAAATGTGAATTATCCCCACTTCCGTGTTTTCTACTGAGTTTTTGTCATTTCGTTGTTGTCAAAACACTCCATCAACATGAACCTCTGCTCTGCCCCGGCTGCAGCAGTGCGCATGGTGTAATACACTGTTTACTTCATGCACTCTGCATGGTCCGGCGGTTTGTGAAGTGCTACAGTATTGTTTAGAGGAGGCCAGTTTCTCCTGGCGTCCCTTGAAGAAAAAACAAAAACGTCTCAGCCAATCAGATTCAAGCCAGGCTCATCAGTAAATGGCCAATACATCATTAAAAAAAAAACAAGGGAGGCCAGATGGAATCTGGCATCTTACCAATCACAAACTGTCTTACAAAAACACTTCCCACACTGCACTGATCTCTGACCAGCTAGCCTACAGTAAGCAAGCAACTGCGAGCCAGGCAGGCAGTTAGCAAGTCGCGGAATGAACGGAGATGGAGACCTCGAGTTTCTCGTCAAAAATGATTTTACTAAGCTTCCCTTTGAGGTTCAACTAATAATTAAGCAGGACGGAACTTAAGGCCGACACCGAAGCTTGACCTTACTTAGGGGAGAGTTAAGGGAAAAGCTCGCTCTTTTTGTGAAGGTAATTATGACTGGACTGAATGGCTAACGGGAAGCGCCAAACTTCAATATTATCTAAATTGCCATATGATCGCCTTTATAAATCATATATGGCGTTATGATCTCCATTGCAACCTGTCTGGCTTCCCCTGTGAAATTGGTCTCGGACCGCCACTGCAGACTGGGACACTGATATAACGCCGTCACTGAATCAATATGAACGTACAAAGACGTGATGACGGCTGAGCATAGTTAGGGCACTTTAGTGAAAGTCTGAGAAGGGGCTTCAGTTTGTTTTGTTCTAGTGTGAAAACAGAAAATCAGATTTTAAAAATGTACATTTGTTTAATTTCGCCTTCAAACCTACGACACTGAAAACGTTCCAATCACGAGCTGTTCTTTGTGCTCAGTGTTAATCAGCGTAAACAGATCAGAGCTCAGTTTGCTCAGAGACTCTAACACGGCTGAGCAGCTCCAGCTTTACAGCACATCCCAGTAAAAGGACATTTTCAGTTTCACTGAAGACTTCACGGTCCAAACATGGGTCTGTTAATCCCTGTATTGATGCACATGTATGTGTGTGTGTCCTCTGACATGTGAATCTTCTCAAGGTCAGCGAGGAGGAGAAACAAAGTGTCTCTGATGTGTGCATGAGGAAGGGGAGAATAGACAGAACGTCACTGAGAACATGAACAAAGAAGACGTACCAGGAATAAGAGTGGACAAAGAACGCCTATAGCAACGCCAGTCTGCACACAGCAACGCAGCAACGCAGCAGTATGGACAACGTGCAGCACTGACTGAGGCACGATGAGCTTTAAATGTAAACTGTCCTCCTGCAGAAATCACCTGCAGCTCTAAACACAGCTCCATTCATCCTGGGTAACCTTGAACACAGATATCAGGGACGTTTGAGATAAACACATTTATTCTGGAGCTGCTGAAGAAACACGGAGCAGAGAGGAGGAAATGAAAGCACGGAAATCATGAAGAGCAGCATTTTGAAGAGTTAACGACGAGACAAACAAGACGAGATTTACACTTCACCCGAGAGAGGAGCTTTAACCTGCAGACCCCATACCTGTGTATGTGTGTGTGCGTGCGTGTCTTTTAATGAATCCGTCTTTTTACACAGGATATGTAAAATGCAGACTTCTTAATGAAACACAGGTACGTGGGGGTTCATATTTTAATCACATGACCTCTGCAGGTGAAACTCTTCTCTGCACTTCTTCAGGTGACGTGAAGGATTAACTCCGAAAAATTAGAGTAACAGCTGATTAACTTTCTTTCTGACCTCATTCCCCTTTTCTGTCTCCGTCTCTGTCATCTCTCTCTCTCTCTCTCTCTCTCTCACTCTCTCACTCTCACTCTCTCTCTCACTCTCTCTCTCTGTCTCTATTTCTCTCTCACTCTCACTCTCTCTCTCTGTCTCTATTTCTCTCTCACTCTCACTCTCTCTCTCTCTCTCTCTGTCTCTCTATTTCTCTCTCACTCTCACTCTCTCTCTCTGTCTCTATTTCTCTCTCTCTCTCACTCTCACTCTCTCTCTCTCTCTCTCTGTCACTCTCTGTCTTCCCGTGTCGCTCACGTTCTCCATCTTTCGTTGATTTGGCGCCAGTCCATCTCTTCGTCTGACGGATTTCTCGGCAGAGTGAAAAATGACATTTTGTGTCGGGGACTTCAAGGATGGTCAAGTTAATGAATGGCCACCAGATGGCCCTTATTAGGCTAATGTGCCCCCCCACTCCCTCCTCATGCAGCCCCCTCTTCGCCTGGGGACTGGCAGCAGAGTGTGTGTGTGTGTGTGTGTGTGTGTGTGTGTGCGGGTGTGTGTGTGTGTGTGTTAACATCCTTTGTGTGTCTGTTGTAAAGTGAAATCAGGTTAAAGTGAGTCGATGGAAGGACATACAGCTCTGTGTTTTGATCGGGTCAACGGTCCGCTGCTGTCCCACTCACTGCAGTGCCCGGCTGACCCCGAGTACCCCCGCCTGACAGCCTAACCCCCCAGCTGACCCCCCCCCCCCCTCGTTTCTTTACACACTTGACTCTGAAGTCACCATGAAAACCCCTATTGAGAGTGTGAGCAGCGCGGCTCAGCGTGTCAGTGTGTTAATCGCCTCGTTTGTAATCTCTCCTCATCAAAATGAAGAATTGTTGTAACATCTTCCACAGACCTCTGCTAAACTCCACATTTATGCTGAACACAGTAATTAATGGAGTTCATGTAATCGCTCGTCATCAGAGTACAATGCTCGGAGCCTCCATGTGTCTGTAGGTGAGTGTTAGAGCTACGAGGGTGAGAGCGGAGCTGACAGATTGTAATGAGAGCTGACGATAGACGCTCAACAAGTGAAGACTGTGCAGACCCGTCATAATATTTTGATATTAGAAACACGTCATACAAGCTCCATTTTTATATATAATCTGATAATATAGCGCTCTCTTAAGGTCATTAACCGTCGAGCTAACGTTACTGTCGTGTTCAACAGAAATGAGCTTCAGAAAGCTAACATATCAGACTACAGGGTGATCAAAGTGATGTGCATGTCACACATCATTACGGAAACACAGCGGACAAACATCCAAACATTTCATTTACTCAGTCGTCCTGGGGTAACGAGTACATTTCGGTTGTTTCCTTCAGGTCTCAAATTATTTATCTCATAGATCTCGGGTTAATGGCTGCATGGTGGTGCAGTGGTTAGCTCTGTCCCCTCACAGTGAGGAGGTTCCTGGTTTGAATCCCCGTCTGACAGGAGCCTCTCTGTGTGGAGTTTGCATGTTCTTCCCGTGCATGCGTGGGTTCTCTCCGGGTACTCCGGCTTCCTCCCACAGTCCAAAGACTGTGACTCTAAATTGCCCGTAGGTGTGAACGTGAGTGTGGCAGGTTGTCTCTCTCTACATGTCGGTCCTGTGATTCTCTCCAGCACCCCCTGTGACCCCAAATGGGAATGGGAGCCTGACTTTAGTGTCCGATCACTGACCTACACGTCTCCTTTGTACTCCTGACTCTGAGCTGTAATGTTGGCAAGAACAAAACGGTAAAACAGGTTACTGTTTGTTTCTTTACACTCTGCAGCGTCGCTCACAGATGCACGAGGAGCGAGCCTGCACACACATGAAAATTGTCTGAATGAGCATTTGATGTGCGAGTGTGTTTCCACAGCAGACTAAATAGGGCAACAACATCACGATCCATCACACTGAAGGTATAAAACTGTAATAACGGAGCAGGTGACCTCAGGCGGAGCTGAAACTCTGAAACACAGAGGTGGTGCTGCGCTGCCATCACTGGAGGTTGGGACATAACTGCTGACGCCACCACATTCCCAGAAAATGACTAATAGGAGCTGAATACGTGTGGAGGGGCTCCGGGGGACGCTGGGGAACGGGCATGATGCGAGTGGCACGATTGCCATTGGAGGTCAGGAGGGAAAAGAAAGTGAGAGAGTGAGAGAGAGGCAAATAGAGCGCTAGCTCGACTCAAAGACCTCAAAACAGAAGCCCTGCAAACCTCCAACATCTCCACCATCCATTCAGCACACAGGAGGAAACACAGCTGTGAATACATAAACACACAGACGTGGATAAGAGTGTACGACCATATCAGTCTAACTCGAGCTGCAGCTACAGTCAGAGGGCTGCAACTCAAAAACGTCTCACTTTAGTCAACTTATTGTAGATGAAAGCTTAAAGAAACAATCTGTAACCTTGTCACATTAAAGTAGATGTTTGAGAGTCAATCTTATAGAAGAATAACCTCCAACAGGGAGAACGGCGTCTCTCTCATGTCCACAGAGCGCCCCGCTCGCCAGCACTATGCAACTTTGGCAGCGACTGAGGTCACCTGGTGAGAAGTGTGTACGTCTTTACAGCACTAGTTCACACAGCAGCAGAGGGAGGACACTAAAACTGAATTAGCTGAGGTGACACCTAGCACACAGCTAGCAGCTCCCACCTGTCGCTCAAAGAGGCCACGCCCCCCTAATTCTACATCCCTTTAAGCCTTAATATAATGTAAACAGGTGAGTTGTATAAACATTCAGCCCGTACAGTTGAAGAGAGAAATGAGCTCTAGAGACCTAAACTGTTTTTATACCAGACTGTAAACATGTTTATTTTAACATGGAGCTCTATGAGGACTGACTCACTGCAGGAGACAGACTCTAGTGGACACTGGAGGAACTGCAGCTGTAAAGTTGGACATTTTAACATGGGGGCTCTATGAGGACTGACTCACTGCAGGAGACAGACTCTAGTGGACACTGGAGGAACTGCAGCTGTAAAGTTAGACATTTTAACATGGGGCTCTATGGGGACTGACTCACTGCAGGAGACAGACTCTAGTGGACACTGGAGGACTGCAGCTGTAAAGTTGGACATTTTAACATGGGGCTCTATGAGGACTGACTCACTGCAGGAGACAGACTCTAGTGACACTGGAGGAACTGCAGCTGTAAAGTTGGACATTTTAACATGGGGCTCTATGAGGACTGACTCACTGCAGGAGACAGACTCTAGTGGACACTGGAGGAACTGCAGCTGTAAATTTGGACATTTTAACATGGGGCTCTATGGGGACTGACTCACTGCAGGAGACAGACTCTAGTGGACACTGGAGGAACTGCAGCTGTAAAGTTGGACATTTTAACATGGGGCTCTATGGGGACTGACTCACTGCAGGAGACAGACTCTAGTGGACACTGGAGGAACTGCAGCTGTAAATTTGGACATTTTAACATGGGGCTCTATGAGGACTGACTCACTGCAGGAGACAGACTCTAGTGGACACTGGAGGAACTGCAGCTGTAAAGTTGGGACATTTTAACATGGGGCTCTATGGGGACTGACTCACTGCAGGAGACAGACTCTAGTGTACACTGGAGGAACTGCAGCTGTAAAGTTGGACATTTTAACATGGGGCTCTATGGGGACTGACTCACTGCAGGAGACAGACTCTAGTGGACACTGGAGGAACTGCAGCTGTAAAGTTGGACATTTTAACATGGGGCTCTATGAGGACTGACTCACTGCAGGAGACAGACTCTAGTGGACACTGGAGGAACTGCAGCTGTAAAGTTGGACATTTTAACATGGGGCTCTATGAGGACTGACTCACTGCAGGAGACAGACTCTAGTGGACACAACAGCAATTGCAGTTTTTGGAGGACTTGTTGAATGTCATGCAACTCTGCCAGTTTTGCTCTCATAAACATGAATGTTTTCTTCATCCTAATATTAATCTGAAATATATTTGTTTTTCAGTTTGAGGTGCATCGATGGCTAAGAAACAGATTTTTATTTCCAAACTGTCATATGAAGCTGCTCCTGTGTTCGCTGTCTGCTCCTCTCGCTCTCTATCTCTCTCTCTCTGCTATGTGAGCGGTGTTTGACACCATCAGACGCGTTGAGCCACGGTGGAATTTCTCTCTTTACATTTCAAACGTTCCCTGCTCACAGCTGGAAAAGTATCACGGGTGTCAGAGAATTTAAAGAGCTGGAAAAAGTCTGCTGCAGCTTGAATCCCGATGGTTCAACTGTGAGTCTTCAACAAGATGTCACCTCCTCCGTCACTTTCCTCCCATGTGTTGTCTCAATCTGCCGACGTGAGCTCAGTAAACAGACAGTGCTGATAGCATGCGAATCACAACGTAATGAACAAGCCTTTCATTTTTTCAGGCCTGCACAGATACAGTGCTGCATGCAGAGAAGAGAAATATCTCAAATGTGTCACAAATCTTTTTGTTTCTGGGAAGAGGTCTGACACAACCTGCATAATAAATCATGATGCTGCAGCAAACACAGACTTCTCTCAGACCGTAGCTCCCTTGTTTCCTTGATGACTGGATTGTTGATTGATATCACACTTAATAAAAACACGTGTTTGCTCCACATGGAGAAATTCTAATTAGCAATTTCATCTGTAAAGATGGATGGGACGAGTCTTTGGGTCCAATTTTGGACTCATCTTCACAACATTTGTACTTTTATATTGATTGTTTTATTTTGTTTTCTTTCTTTTTTATGTTTTCTTTTAGATATTTTCTTTGTCGACTGCTTGAGTTTTGAAATAATATATAATGTTATGTATGCTTTGGTCCTTGAATCAGGGTTTAGATGAATCTTTCATTTTTATCCGTTCCCATCCTCCAGGGTGTAAATGTGTGAGTGTGATTGTAGGTGTGTGTATCCTAGGGTTAGGGTTATGGGGTTTGATTTTTATTTGGTTTTTATGTTGTCATCAAAATATGTCAATATTTAAAAAACAAACAACCTTATATTAAAAAAAATATCTATTGTCTTCGTGGTCCAATTGAGCCAAAGGTTGTGATGTGTACAATACAAGCAGAGATCATTCTGTATTAAAAAGAATGGACCAATCAAATTCATACAAAAAGCTATGACAGAAGAAAGTGGATTCACAAAGAGAAAACACAAGTATATGGTCTTTGCTCTATGGATGCAGCCATGCACAAATCCTGCTAGTTAGCAGCTACATACCAGCTGTAGCTAATGTTAGCCTGAGGCAAACAGTACACGACAGAAGAAGCTAGCTTGCTAACTATCAAAGAGTGTAACATCATTCAGACAGTCCTCCTCTTCATCCTCAATATACGCCATAGTTTGCTCCAGTGTCCTCCATGACATTAGTGTCAAGTAGCAGTCCATCAACCTCTAATATGTTTTAGGTCGGGTACAATCACTTCTATCTGAAACCAGTTCTCTTGCCCGCTTCCATCGCTGCAAACACCTGTTGGTTTGACCTGATAACTGCTCTCATATCTGGCAAACTGAGGGGCGTCCAAACGGCCGTGTGGGGGCGCCTTAAAAACCGCCTACCTTCTCTGGTCCAAACAAATCCAGACCATTCAGGACCAGAATCTAAAGTTAGAAGGAGGACATACTGGCTGCTGCATTGTTGTCAGGGAAGCCAGCACTTCAACATAGCATGTTTCCTAATGTCTGATCATAGAGTAAGCTCACTTTATCATTTCACTCTCTACACATCTCACTGATTGGTCCTTTAACAAATAACTATTTGCTGTGAAAGAAAGAGGGGCTAATCAGGGGCCTTCTCCAGGTGGAACCTAAAACCCTGTTAACCCCTCCTCCTCCTGCTGCTCTCTGATCATGGCAATAAAATGATGTCTAACAGTGTAATTACAGAAACTGACAATCTGACATTTCCCCAAAGAAACACAATCAGGTAACCAGCAGCAGGGAGACCTCTTACCTCGCTTACATTGTTGTGGAAACTCTCAGGTGTGGCGGTCTCCAAAGGAATGTGTAGCTTTGAAAAATGAGGCCTTGAAAGTGTTCATTAGTTATCTGAGCAGTGAGATTACAAGGCTAATGTGAGAGGTGATTTAAAGGAAAGATGTGGGCCGAAGGAGAGAAAGAAAACCTTTATCACCTATAAAGAAACATTTCTGAAAAGAAAAGAGTAAAATGTTTCAGTGAAGTTTTCTCTGTGAGGAGCAGCTTTCACATCCTTTAATGGACAGAGACTGAATACGACTGTTTTCAGAGAGCAGAGAGCACTCAGCAGAAAGAAACACAGATCAATGAGAGCTGCTCGGGTCAATAAGAGCATCGATCCTCACACTAACAAACACATCAGACGCTGAGCGGGAAGAAGAGCGCCACCGGGGGTCAATACCGCAATCCTGAGCTGATGTTTGAACCTGAGCTTCCTCCTCTGACACAGAATATCAGAACACATCAATGTTCACCATCAGAACACATGTTCACTATCAGAACACATCAATGTTCACTATCAGAACACATGTTCACTATCAGAACACATCAATGTTCACTATCAGAACACATGTTCACTATCAGAACACATGTTCACTATCAGAACACATCAATGTTCACTATCAGAACACATGTTCACTATAGAACACATCAATGTTCACTATCAGAACACATGTTCACTATCATAACACATGTTCACTATCAGAACACATCAATGTTCACTATCAGAACACATGTTCACTATAGAACACATCAATGTTCACTATCAGAACACATGTTCACTATCAGAACACATCAATGTTCACTATCAGAACACATGTTCACTATCATAACACATGTTCACTATCAGAACACATCAATGTTCACTATCAGAACACATGTTCACTATAGAACACATCAATGTTCACTATCAGAACACATGTTCACTATCAGAACACATGTTCACTATCAGAACACATCAATGTTCACTATCAGAACACATGTTCACTATCAGAACACATGTTCACCATCAGAACACATGTTCACTATCAGAACACATGTTCACCATCAGAACACATGTTCACTATCAGAACACATCAATGTTCACTATCAGAACACATGTTCACTATAGAACACATCAATGTTCACTATCAGAACACATGTTCACTATCAGAACACATGTTCACTATCAGAACACATCAATGTTCACTATCAGAACACATGTTCACTATAGAACACATCAATGTTCACTATCAGAACACATGTTCACTATCAGAACACATCAATGTTCACTATCAGAACACATGTTCACTATAGAACACATCAATGTTCACTATCAGAACACATGTTCACTATCAGAACACATCAATGGTTACTATCAGAACACATGTTCACTATAGAACACATCAATGTTCACTATCAGAACACATGTTCACTATCAAAACACGTCAATGTTCACTATCAGAACACATGTTCACTATCAGAACACATCAATGTTCACTATCAGAACACATCAGTGTTCACTATAGAACACATCAATGTTCACTACAGAACACATCAATGTTCACTATCAGAACACATCAATGTTCACTATCAGAACACATCAATGTTCACTATCAGACCACATCAATGTTCACTATCAGACCACATCAATGTTCACTATCAGACCACATCAATGTTCACTATAGAACACATCAATGTTCACTATAGAACACATCAATGTTCACTATCAAAACACATGTTCACTATCAGAACATGTCAATGTTCACTATCAGAACACATGTTCACTATCAGAACACATCAATGTGCACTATCAGAACACATGTTCACTATAGAACACATCAATGTTCACTATCAGAACACATGTTAACTATCAAAACACATGTTCACTATCAGACCATATCAATGTTCACTATCAGACCACATCAATGTTCACTATCAGACCACAGCAATGTTCACTATCAGACCACAGCAATGTTCACTATCAGACCACATCAATGTTCACTATCAGAACATATGTTCACTATCAGAACACATCAATGTTCACTATCAGAACACATGTTCACTATCAGAACACATCAATGTTCACTATCAGAACACATCAATGTTCACTATCAGAACACATCAACATTTAATATGAGAGACAGATTTATCTGAATGACTGGTTCCTGCTCTCGACCTGTCGTTCTGAGCCACGATTGTAGTCTACCTTCATAGCTTTTTATTTTTGTTTTTCTTAAAATGTCTGTTCCTCATGTTGTATTCTGTGCTGTGTTTAGTCAAACATCTTGCAGGTTTCAAATACGTGATTGCTTTAAAAGTTTGACGCCTAAAGAGAGAGTTATGTTGCAGTATTCATCTCTCACCTTTAATAAAAGACCTGAGCCTTGAGCTACGGTGGCCTGTGAGTGACATTGACTTTTATCATACCAGCTAATTACAGCACAGATTCACAGACACATTCATTACCTCTGTAGTTAAAGCTTCTCTGTTGAGACCAAGCAGCAACAGCCATTGTTGAAAAATGAAGCTGATGCTGAAGTGTAAAATTCTGCAGTTCCTCGAGTGTCCACTAGAGGCTGGCTGCAGAAGCACAGGAAGTCACATACACACACATTCTTAAAAGTCTGTTTTTACAGCAGACATTAACATGTTTACAGCCTGGTTCAAAAAACAAATAGGTCTGATTAGCTCATGTCTCGATCAGCACACACTGTACGGGGGGTGAATGTTTTCATGACTCATCAGTTTTGATTTGATGAAGGATAAGAGTTATTCACAATAAGGCGTGTAGCTGACCTGATTGACAGGTGGGCGCGGTGTAACGGTTTGTCAGGAGGCTTAAAACCCGCCTCAGCTCCAGCTCTCAGCCTGTCGTTAGGTTGACTGAAAGTTAGGCTGAGACCTCCAGCATGGAGACCGCCATCGATTGGACTCTATCTACTGGCATGATCTCGTCTTTCCATATGTTCAGTGTTAGAGTTACTGGATGTTTCCAACACACTAGGCCCAGTTGTCCCGTACTGTGCTGGAGCACGATTTCCCCCCCTCCCCATTCCCCTGCATTCACACTGCTCCAGGACTAACCGGGCCTGAGCACGATTACCTCTTGTATAACGTCGTCATACAACACATGCATTGCTTTATGTTATTATCAAGTGTGCTACGTTTACAAGTCATGTTAGTCAGACACAGCCATAACACTCTGGGATAATGAAGGCTAAGGAAGAGTACCGAGCTTGAACACGGATCGGAGCACTCACACTAGTCAAACCAACTGGACTTTGTGGGTGAAGCGTGCCTAGGCACGGTATGGATTGCCTAGTGTGAGCGCGCCCTGAGTATATATTCCATAAAACATGTCCTGTTAAAGTTTGTGTTCTTATGATAATAGGACATAAACCTTGAAGTGTAAATGTTCTTTCTCCACAGAAAAGCTCTCAGCAGGACTCCTCTCCTATTCTTTTACAGATTAATTCATTTAAAGTGACTTCTGTAATAATTCAGACATTTAAAGACATTTCATCATGTGTGCAGAAGGGACTAAAGAAGTGCTGACACACAGGTGTGTTCGGAGGAACAGAAACCTCAGAGGCCTCTCTGACACGACCACAGCGTAGAAAATGTGTGTGTATCAGCTCTGGAGATATTTCCGTGCCATTTATCTCAAATTCAATCTGCTAAAGATTTGTTTCAGTGGCGTGCATTGTCGGAGGCAGTGAATTAAATATTTACGAGTATCGATGTCTCCCTGAGAGCCGGTGTTCAAAGTTTATATAGTGTCTGCTGTCAGGCAGTCGACAGTTCATCTATACGCTGAAATATTCAAACCACAGCTGCACAGTCTGAAAAGTTTGAAACTCAGGAACATCGATTGTTTCACTAATAGCTGCTTTGTTTTAGAGAAAAGTTATTTTCTTCTAAACAGGAAACAGTTAAAAAAAAACTGAGGACCCTGATAGACTCTTTCCCCTCTGTCATGTTCCTGCTCGTACTTTACAAAGAGAAGAAGAAAACACTCGACTTAGAGCGACGAGTCGGCTTTCTTCTCCAGGACAGAACCTTTAAATAACTCGTAAAGTCTCTTTAATTATAACTGTTTGTAATTCCCACGTCTTAAGTCATATTTTTTTCATTATGCGTTATAACTTCTGTGAATCATAAACCACTTTAAAGGTTGCCATGTGGTGGACACTGAAGCTTCAGTGTTTATCCAGCTCTGCATCGGTCTGTAAACCTTTCTGTGTTCTAACCTCTCTCCATTTTTCAAAAGCATCTCCAATATTGATCCTAGTTTGAGCACGTTTCTGCTCGTGGAGCTTATTAGAAACATGCAGAGGCTTTTTTAGGTCGGGTACAATCACTTCTATCTGAACCAGTTCTCTTGCCCGCTTCCATCGCTGCAACACCTGTTGGTGTGCCCTGATAAGGTTTAAGCACATCATTTGTAACCATGCATTGATGATGCAATCTTTGAATAATGTCTGTTATGTTTCCTGCCTCTTTTGTTCTTGTTTCCCTTTTTGTTTGTTTTCATATTTATCTATTGTTGGAGATAGTCATAAAAGTCGATTAAAGTTTAAATTATAACAAACAAACTGTCTAAGTTTGATAAATTAGTTTTATGTGCAAAAGTTTCTGCAGGAGGTTTGTGCGAAATACATCACTCACCCATCTGGAATCATAAATATCAAACATGTCGGATATTAATGATTCCAGCTCAGGCTGCCTCCATCGGAATACCTGCAGCAGCCAACGAGAGCGAGCAGACCGGTAAGTGTCATCAGCCGGATGTTGCGTACTTTTACAGCTCACAAACATGGCAGTGAACATTAATACAACTGAGCCCCGAGCTGACTGGAATATTGAAGACGAAGAGCAGCTTGTAACCATGGCAACAACACGAGTGTCTTTATAACGTCTCATGAAGACAACCACAGCAAGCTGACCACGACCATCGTCCTCCATGTTTGTTTTTCTTCTGAAGTCACATTTGATCACGTGAGATTCTGTGAGATTTCGTGTCTGTGGAGTCATTACTACAAACAGCAGGTGTGAGTTCTCGTGGTCTGAGTCGTCTCGTGTGTGCGTTCAGAGGATTATAATGTTAGAAACCGTCCTCATGTCTGTGGTCTTCATGTTTTTAACTTTAGATTCAAACATCATCTTGTGAGCAGGCAGAATTATTTTGACTTCTTTCAAAGACATGCAGCACATTTTCATCAAGTCTGTTTACTTTATATCCACTCACAATGCATGATGGGACGTCTGACAATATGCTGAACATCGTTCCTTAGAGACTTCATTTTTAAAGAGTTCAATATTCTCTTAAACACCTTCATCATAAAGAAAAGATGCAGTGTAAATCTAAAAGCTTGAATCTTTCAGGTCGTGTAATTAAACGAGGAGCTGCATTTAAACCCCATTAAAGTCGACTTTAAGTGGGATCATTTACTTTACTCCCTACGTCGGATTGTATGGCACATATTTTGCATTTTAATAAGAACTGAACTGAAAACTTTTTCTATCAACATTATGATCAGCATCAAATGACAAAGTGTTTGTAGGACAGTTGTGTAAAATGAGTCAGATTTATTTGGAGGACCTGCAGACTAAATGCCTTCGCACACTGAGTCCCTTTTTTTGGTCCGAAATTGTGTTGTGTTGATCATGTTAACACACTCACTCTGAAACTTTCGTCCATCATTATTTTTTATAGAATAGGTTTGACTTCTGCGTTTTTTTCGCATTCATCCCTGTGTTTGTGTGTGTGTGTGTGTGTGTGTGTGTGTGTGTGTGTGTGTGTGTGTGTGTGTGTTTCTGTAGTGTCCCTAACCTACTGCCTGCTGCTGTTCAGGATCAATTGCTTCGAGGAAACCAAACTGGATCACTGAAATCCTGAAACACACTTGGAAGCAATTGGGATAATTCTGCAGCTCCTTCATCAACAGTTGAAACTCTCCTTCATCAACAGTTGAAACTCTCCTTCATCAACAGGTAAAACTCTCCTTCATCAACAGGTGAAACTCTCCTTCATCAACAGGTGAAACTCTCCTTCATCAACAGGTGAAACACTCCTTCATCAACAGGTGAAACTCCTTTATTAATAGGTGAAACTCTCCTTTATTAACAGGTGAAACTCTCCTTTATTAACAGGTGAAACTCTCCTTTATTGACAGGTGAAACTGTCCTTTATTAACAGGTGAAATTCTCCTTTATTAACAGGTGAAAATGTCATTTAATAACAGGTGAAACTCTCCTTAATTAACAGGTGAAACTCTCCTTCATCAACAGGTGAAACTCCTTTATCAACAGGTGAAACTCTCCTTTATCAACAGGTGAAACTCTCCTTTATTAACAGGTGAAACTCTCCTTAATTAACAGGTGAAACTCTCCTTCATCAACAGGTGAAACTCCTTTATCAACAGGTGAAACTCTCCTTAATTAACAGGTGAAACTCTCCTTCATCAACAGGTGAAACTCTCCTTTATCAACAGGTGAAACTCCTTTATCAACAGGTGAAACTCTCCTTAATTAACAGGTGAAACTCTCCTTCATCAACAGGTGAAACTCTCCTTTATCAAAGGTGAAACTCTCCTTTATTAACAGCTGAAACTCTCCTTTATTAACAGGTGAAACTCTCCTTTATCAACAGGTGAAACTCCTTTATCAACAGGTGAAACTCTCCTTAATTAACAGGTGAAACTCTCCTTCATCAACAGGTGAAACTCCTTTATCAACAGGTGAAACTCCTTTATCAACAGGTGAAACTCTCCTTTATTAACAGGTGAAACTCTCCTTTATCAACAGGTGAAACTCTCCTTTATTAACAGGTGAAACTCTCCTTTATCAACAGGTGAAACTCTCCTTTATCAACAGGTGAAACTCTCCTTAATTAACAGGTGAAACTCTCCTTCATCAACAGGTGAAACTCCTTTATCAACAGGTGAAACTCCTTTATCAACAGGTGAAACTCTCCTTTATTAACAGGTGAAACTCTCCTTTATCAACAGGTGAAACTCTCCTTAATTAACAGGTGAAACTCTCCTTCATCAACAGGTGAAACTCCTTTATCAACAGGTGAAACTCCTTTATCAACAGGTGAAACTCTCCTTTATTAACAGGTGAAACTCTCCTTTATCAACAGGTGAAACTCTCCTTCATCAACAGGTGAAACTCTCCTTTATTAACAGCTGAAACTCCTTTATTAACAGGTGAAACTCACCTTCATCAACAGGTGAAACTCTCCTTTATTAACAGGTGAAACTCTCCTTAATTAACAGGTGAAACTCTCCTTTATTAACAGGCGAAACTCCTTTATTAACAGGTGAAACTCCTTTATCAACAGGTGAAACTCCTTTATCAACAGGTGAAACTCTCCTTCCTCAACATGTAAAACTCTCCTTTATCAACAGGTGAAACTCTCCTTCATCAACAGGTGAAACTCTCCTTCATCAACAGGTGAAACTCTCCTTTATTGACAGGTAAAACTCTCCTTTATTAACAGGTGAAACTCTCCTTTATCGACAGGTGAAACTCTCCTTTATAGACAGGTGAAACTCTCCTTAATTGACAGGTGAAACTCCTTTATTAACAGGTGAAACTCTCCTTCATCAACAGGCGAAACTCCTTTAATAACAGGTGACACTCTCCTTCATCAACAGGTGAAACTCTCCTTCATCAACAGGTGAAACTCTCCTTCATCAACAGGTGAAACTCCTTTAATAACAGGTGAAACTCTCCTTTATTAACAGGTGAAACTCTCCTTCATCAACAGGTGAAACTCCTTTAATAACAGGTGAAACTCTCCTTTATTAACAGGTGTAACTCACCTTCATCAACAGGTGAAACTCCTTTATTAACAGGTGAAACTCTCCTTCATCAACAGGTGAAACTCCTTTATTAACAGGTGAAACTCTCCTTCACCAACAGGTGAAACTCTCCTTTATTAACAGGTGAAACTCTCCTTTATTAACAGGTGAAACTCTCCTTCATCAACAGGTGAAACTCCTTCAATAACAGGTGAAACTCTCCTTTATTAACAGGTGTAACTCACCTTCATCAACAGGTGAAACTCCTTTATTAACAGGTGAAACTCTCCTTCATCAACAGGTGAAACTCTCCTTTATTAACAGGTGAAACTCCTTAATTAACAGGTGAAACTCTCCTTTATTAACAGGTGAAACTCCTTTAATAACAGGTGAAACTCTCCTTCATCAACAGGTGAAACTCCTTTATTAACAGGTGAAACTCTCCTTCATCAACAGGTGAAATTCTCCTTTATTAACAGGTGAAACTCCTTAATTAACAGGTGAAACTCTCCTTTATTATTAGGTGAAACTCTCCTTTATCAACAGGTGAAACTCTCCTTAATTATTAGGTGAAACTCTCCTTTATTAACAGGTGAAACTCCTTTATTAACAGGTGAAACTCTCCTTTATTAACAGGTGAAACTCTCCTTTATTAACAGGTGAAACTCTCCTTTATCAACAGGTGAAACTCTCCTTTATTAACAGCTGAAACTCTCCTTTATTAACAGCTGAAACTCCTTTATTAACAGCTGAAACTCTCCTTTATTAACAGGTGAAACTCACCTTCATCAACAGGTGAAACTCCTTTATTAACAGGTGAAACTCTCCTTCATCAACAGGTGAAACTCCTTTATTAACAGGTGAAACTCTCCTTCATCAACAGGTGAAACTCTCCTTTATTAACAGGTGAAACTCCTTAATTAACAGGTGAAACTCTCCTTTATTAACAGGTGAAACTCCTTTAATAACAGGTGAAACTCTCCTTTATTATTAGGTGAAACTTTCCTTTATCAACAGGTGAAACTCTCCTTTATTAACAGGTGAAACTCCTTTATCAACAGGTGAAACTCTCCTTTATTAACAGGTGAAACTCTCCTTTATCGACAGGTGAAACTCTCCTTTATAGACAGGTGAAACTCTCCTTTATTAACAGGTGAACCTCTCCTTCATTAACGGGTGAAACTCTCCTTCATCAACAGGTGAAACTCTCCTTTATTAACAGGTGAAACTCTCCTTTATTAACAGGTGAAACTCCTTTATCAACAGGTGAAACTCTCCTTTATTAACAGGTGAAACTCTCCTTTATTGACAGGTGAAACTCTCCTTTATTAACAGGTGAAACTCTCCTTCATCAACAGGTGAAACTCTCCTTTATTAACAGGTGAAACTCTCCTTTATTAACAGGTGAAACTCTCCTTTATTAACAGGTGAAACTCCTTTATCAACAGGTGAAACTCTCCTTTATTAACAGGTGAAACTCTCCTTTATTGACAGGTGAAACTCTCCTTTATCGACAGGTGAAACTCTCCTTTATTGACAGGTGAAACTCTCCTTTATCGACAGGTGAAACTCTCTTTTATCGACAGGTGAAACTCTCCTTTATAGACAGGTGAAACTCTCCTTTATCAACAGGTGAAACTCCTTTAATAACAGGTGAAACTCTCCTTCGTCAACAGGTGAAACTCTCCTTTATTAACAGGTGAAACTCTCCTTCATCAACAGGTGAAACTCTCCTTAATTAACAGGTGAAACTCTCCTTCATCAACAGGTGAAACTCTCCTTTATTAACAGGTGAAACTCTCCTTTATTAACAGGTGAAACTCTCCTTTATAGACAGGTGAAACTCTCCTTTATTAACAGGTGAACCTCTCCTTCATTAACGGGTGAAACTCTCCTTCATCAACAGGTGAAACTCTCCTTTATTAACAGGTGAAACTCTCCTTTATTAACAGGTGAAACTCCTTTATCAACAGGTGAAACTCTCCTTTATTAACAGGTGAAACTCTCCTTTATTGACAGGTGAAACTCTCCTTTATTAACAGGTGAAACTCTCCTTCATCAACAGGTGAAACTCTCCTTTATCAACAGGTGAAACTCTCCTTTATTAACAGGTGAAACTCCTTTATCAACAGGTGAAACTCTCCTTTATTAACAGGTGAAACTCTCCTTTATTGACAGGTGAAACTCTCCTTTATCGACAGGTGAAACTCTCCTTTATTGACAGGTGAAACTCTCCTTTATCGACAGGTGAAACTCTCTTTTATCGACAGGTGAAACTCTCCTTTATAGACAGGTGAAACTCTCCTTTATTAACAGGTGAAACTCCTTTATTAACAGGTGAAACTCTCCTTCATCAACAGGTGAAACTCTCCTTTATTAACAGGTGAAACTCTCCTTTATTAACAGGTGAAACTCTCCTTTATTAACAGGTGAAACTCTCCTTCATCAACAGGTGAAACTCTCCTTTATTAACAGGTGAAACTCTCCTTTATTAACAGGTGAAACTCTCCTTTATTAAGAGGTGAAACTCTCCTTTATTAACAGGTGAAACTCTCCTTTATTAACAGGTGAAACTCTCCTTCATCAACAGGTGAAACTCTCCTTAATTAACAGGTGAAACTCTCCTTCATCAACAGGTGAAACTCTCCTTTATTAACAGGTGAAACTCTCCTTTATTAACAGGTGAAACTCTCCTTTATTAACAGGTAAAACTCTCCTTTATTAACAGGTGAAACTCTCCTTCATCAACAGGTGAAACTCTCCTTTATCAACAGGTGAAACTCTCCTTTATTAACAGGTGAAACTCCTTTATCAACAGGTGAAACTCTCCTTTATTAACAGGTGAAACTCTCCTTTATTGACAGGTGAAACTCTCCTTTATCGACAGGTGAAACTCTCCTTTATTGACAGGTGAAACTCTCCTTTATCGACAGGTGAAACTCTCTTTTATCGACAGGTGAAACTCTCCTTTATAGACAGGTGAAACTCTCCTTTATCAACAGGTGAAACTCCTTTAATAACAGGTGAAACTCTCCTTCATCAACAGGTGAAACTCTCCTTTATTAACAGGTGAAACTCTCCTTCATCAACAGGTGAAACTCTCCTTAATTAACAGGTGAAACTCTCCTTCATCAACAGGTGAAACTCTCCTTTATTAACAGGTGAAACTCTCCTTCATCAACAGGTGAAAATCTCCTTTATCAAAGGTGAAACTCTCCTTCATCAACAGGTGAAACTCTCCTTTATTAACAGGTGAAACTCCTTTATTAACAGGTGAAACTCCTTTATTAACAGGTGAAACTCTCCTTTATTAACAGGTGAAACTCTCCTTTATTAACAGGTGAAACTCTCCTTCATCAACAGGTGAAACTCTCCTTTATTAACAGGTGAAACTCTCCTTCATCAACAGGTGAAACTCTCCTTTATTAACAGGTGAAACTCCTTTATTAACAGGTGAAACTCCTTTATTAACAGGTGAAACTCTCCTTTATTAACAGCTGAAACTCTCCTTTATTAACAGGTGAAACTCTCCTTCATCAACAGGTGAAACTCTCCTTTATTAACAGGTGAAACTCTCCTTCATCAACAGGTGAAACTCTCCTTTATCGACAGGTGAAACTCCTTTATTAACAGGTGAAACTCCTTTATTAACAGGTGAAACTCTCCTTCATTAACGGGTGAAACTCTCCTTCATCAACAGGTGAAACTCTCCTTTATTAACAGGTGAAACTCTCCTTTATTAACAGGTGAAACTCCTTTATCAACAGGTGAAACTCTCCTTTATTAACAGGTGAAACTCTCCTTTATTAACAGGTGAAACTCTCCTTTATTAACAGGTGAAACTCTCCTTCATCAACAGGTGAAACTCTCCTTTATCAACAGGTGAAACTCTCCTTTATTAACAGGTGAAACTCTCCTTTATTAACAGGTGAAACTCCTTTATCAACAGGTGAAACTCTCCTTTATTAACAGGTGAAACTCTCCTTTATTGACAGGTGAAACTCTCCTTTATCGACAGGTGAAACTCTCCTTTATTGACAGGTGAAACTCTCCTTTATCGACAGGTGAAACTCTCTTTTATCGACAGGTGAAACTCTCCTTTATAGACAGGTGAAACTCTCCTTTATCAACAGGTGAAACTCCTTTAATAACAGGTGAAACTCTCCTTCATCAACAGGTGAAACTCTCCTTTATTAACAGGTGAAACTCTCCTTCATCAACAGGTGAAACTCTCCTTAATTAACAGGTGAAACTCTCCTTCATCAACAGGTGAAACTCTCCTTTATTAACAGGTGAAACTCTCCTTTATTAACAGGTGAAACTCTCCTTTATAGACAGGTGAAACTCTCCTTTATTAACAGGTGAACCTCTCCTTCATTAACGGGTGAAACTCTCCTTCATCAACAGGTGAAACTCTCCTTTATTAACAGGTGAAACTCTCCTTTATTAACAGGTGAAACTCCTTTATCAACAGGTGAAACTCTCCTTTATTAACAGGTGAAACTCTCCTTTATTAACAGGTGAAACTCTCCTTTATTAACAGGTGAAACTCTCCTTTATCAACAGGTGAAACTCTCCTTTATCAACAGGTGAAACTCTCCTTTATTAACAGGTGAAACTCCTTTATCAACAGGTGAAACTCTCCTTTATTAACAGGTGAAACTCTCCTTTATTGACAGGTGAAACTCTCCTTTATCGACAGGTGAAACTCTCCTTTATTGACAGGTGAAACTCTCCTTTATCGACAGGTGAAACTCTCTTTTATCGACAGGTGAAACTCTCCTTTATAGACAGGTGAAACTCTCCTTTATCAACAGGTGAAACTCCTTTAATAACAGGTGAAACTCTCCTTCATCAACAGGTGAAACTCTCCTTTATTAACAGGTGAAACTCTCCTTTATTAACAGGTGAAACTCTCCTTTATTAACAGGTGAAACTCTCCTTCATCAACAGGTGAAACTCTCCTTTATTAACAGGTGAAACTCTCCTTTATTAACAGGTGAAACTCTCCTTTATTAAGAGGTGAAACTCTCCTTTATTAACAGGTGAAACTCTCCTTTATTAACAGGTGAAACTCTCCTTCATCAACAGGTGAAACTCTCCTTAATTAACAGGTGAAACTCTCCTTCATCAACAGGTGAAACTCTCCTTTATTAACAGGTGAAACTCTCCTTTATTAACAGGTGAAACTCTCCTTCATCAACAGGTGAAACTCTCCTTTATTAACAGGTGAAACTCTCCTTCATCAACAGGTGAAACTCTCCTTTATCAACAGGTGAAACTCTCCTTTATTAACAGGTGAAACTCCTTTATCAACAGGTGAAACTCTCCTTTATTAACAGGTGAAACTCTCCTTTATTGACAGGTGAAACTCTCCTTTATCAACAGGTGAAACTCTCCTTTATTGACAGGTGAAACTCTCCTTTATCGACAGGTGAAACTCTCTTTTATCGACAGGTGAAACTCTCCTTTATAGACAGGTGAAACTCTCCTTTATCAACAGGTGAAACTCCTTTAATAACAGGTGAAACTCTCCTTCATCAACAGGTGAAACTCTCCTTTATTAACAGGTGAAACTCTCCTTCATCAACAGGTGAAACTCTCCTTAATTAACAGGTGAAACTCTCCTTCATCAACAGGTGAAACTCTCCTTTATTAACAGGTGAAACTCTCCTTCATCAACAGGTGAAAATCTCCTTTATCAAAGGTGAAACTCTCCTTCATCAACAGGTGAAACTCTCCTTTATTAACAGGTGAAACTCCTTTATTAACAGGTGAAACTCCTTTATTAACAGGTGAAACTCTCCTTTATTAACAGCTGAAACTCTCCTTTATTAACAGGTGAAACTCTCCTTCATCAACAGGTGAAACTCTCCTTTATTAACAGGTGAAACTCTCCTTTATTAACAGGTGAAACTCTCCTTTATTAACAGGTGAAACTCCTTTATTAACAGGTGAAACTCCTTTATTAACAGGTGAAACTCTCCTTTATTAACAGCTGAAACTCTCCTTTATTAACAGGTGAAACTCTCCTTCATCAACAGGTGAAACTCTCCTTTATTAACAGGTGAAACTCTCCTTCATCAACAGGTGAAACTCTCCTTTATTAACAGGTGAAACTCCTTTATTAACAGGTGAAACTCCTTTATTAACAGGTGAAACTCTCCTTTATTAACAGCTGAAACTCTCCTTTATTAACAGGTGAAACTCTCCTTCATCAACAGGTGAAACTCTCCTTCATCAACAGGTGAAACTCTCCTTTATCAACAGGTGAAACTCTCCTTTATTAACAGCTGAAACTCTTTTATTAACAGCTGAAACTCTCCTTTATCAACAGGTGAAACTCTCCTTTATCAACAGGTGAAACTCCTTTATTAACAGCTGAATCTCTCCTTTATTAACAGGTGAAACTCCTTTATTAACAGGTGAAACTCTCCTTAATTAACAGGTGAAAATCTCCTTTATCAAAGGTGAAACTCTCCTTTATTAACAGCTGAAACTCCTTTATTAACAGCTGAAACTCTCCTTTATCAACAGGTGAAACTCTCCTTTATTAACAGGTGAAACTCTCCTTTATTAACAGGTGAAACTCTCCTTAATTAACAGGTGAAACTCTCCTTTATCAAAGGTGAAACTCTCCTTTATTAACAGCTGAAACTCCTTTATTAACAGCTGAAACTCTCCTTTATTAACAGGTGAAACTCCTTTATCAACAGGTGAAACTCCTTTATCAACAGGTGAAACTCTCCTTCCTCAACATGTAAAACTCTCCTTTATTAACAGGTGAAACTCTCCTTTATTAACAGGTGAAACTCTCCTTCATCAACAGGTGAAACTCTCCTTTATTAACAGGTGAAACTCTCCTTTATTAACAGCTGAAACTCTCCTTTATTAACAGGTGAAACTCTCCTTCATCAACAGGTGAAACTCTCCTTTATTAACAGGTGAAACTCTCCTTCATCAACAGGTGAAACTCTCCTTTATTAACAGGTGAAACTCTCCTTTATTAACAGGTGAAACTCCTTTATTAACAGGTGAAACTCTCCTTTATTAACAGCTGAAACTCTCCTTTATTAACAGGTGAAACTCTCCTTCATCAACAGGTGAAACTCTCCTTTATTAACAGGTGAAACTCTCCTTTATTAACAGGTGAAACTCTCCTTTATCAACAGGTGAAACTCTCCTTTATTAACAGGTGAAACTCCTTCATTAACAGGTGAAACTCCTTTATTAACAGGTGAAACTCTCCTTTATTAACAGCTGAAATTCTCCTTTATTAACAGGTGAAACTCTCCTTCATCAACAGGTGAAACTCTCCTTCATCAACAGGTGAAACTCTCCTTTATCAACAGGTGAAACTCTCCTTTATTAACAGCTGAAACTCTTTTATTAACAGCTGAAACTCTCCTTTATCAACAGGTGAAACTCTTCTTTATCAACAGGTGAAACTCCTTTATTAACAGCTGAAACTCTCCTTTATTAACAGGTGAAACTCTCCTTTATTAACAGGTGAAACTCCTTTATTAACAGGTGAAACTCTCCTTAATTAACAGGTGAAACTCTCCTTTATCAAAGGTGAAACTCTCCTTTATTAACAGGTGAAACTCCTTTATTAACAGCTGAAACTCTCCTTTATCAACAGGTGAAACTCTCCTTTATTAACAGGTGAAACTCTCCTTTATTAACAGGTGAAACTCTCCTTAATTAACAGGTGAAACTCTCCTTTATCAAAGGTGAAACTCTCCTTTATTAACAGCTGAAACTCCTTTATTAACAGGCGAAACTCTCCTTTATTAACAGGTGAAACTCCTTTATCAACAGGTGAAACTCCTTTATCAACAGGTGAAACTCTCCTTCCTCAACATGTAAAACTCTCCTTTATTAACAGGTGAAACTCTCCTTTATTAACAGGTGAAACTCTCCTTTATTAACAGGTGAAACTCTCCTTTATTGACAGGTGAAACTCTCCTTTATTAACAGGTGAAACTCTCCTTTATTGACAGGTGAAACTCTCCTTTATTAACAGGTGAAACTCTCCTTTATTGATAGGTGAAACTCTCCTTTATTGACAGGTGAAACTCTCCTTTATAGACAGGTGAAACTCTCCTTCATTAACAGGTGAAACTCTCCTTTATTAACAGGTGAAACTCTCCTTTATTAACAGGTGAAACTGTCCTTTATAGACAGGTGAAACTCTCCTTGCTCTTATTTTCAGGAGTGGATGGACACTGTTTTTTTAAATTTAGTGAAAGGACCACTAAATCATCTGAACTGCTCGATTACTCTGCATGATTATTGTCTCATTCTGCGAATTTTCAAAATTAATAGAAAAATAAACGCATCAGAATCGGTGTGGAAGGTGTCCGTGCGTAATGTTTTTCTCAGATTATGAATCCAAAAAACGCATCCGTAAAAAACGGACTCAGTGTGCAAAGGTCTAAGAAGGTTAATTAGAAAGAGTTTTAATTGGATTCATTTGTCAGATTATAAACATTACTATACTCTTATCATGTGAAAGTAAAACACAACAACACAGTCAGAGACACAAACTGACCTGAGGTCAACAAAAGATGGACACAAGTTCACTTTTAAACTTTTATTCACTTAAATGTTCGAGTGTTAAAGCAAGAACGAAACATGTCGGATGTCCTTTGGTGGGAGTTTATTACACTTCATTAATACTGCTGATGTAAACTGAGATTCTTTGATGCCAGCACGTTGCCAATACAAAGGAAATAACCGCACAACTCAAAGTTGGATCAACGAATAAGAGAAAAGAGAAAAGAAGGTGAAGTCTGGAGGAGACACATTAAAGGCGGCCTGTTTGCTATCACAGTTCAAAGATACAAAAGGACTCGATGACGCTGTGTCGTCGCTCGCTCCATAAAGAGAACTTGCAAATCCACCGATGGTTTTCTACGCACTCCTCGTCTGCTCGGATGGAGACTATCCTCGGACGGCGGGGAGCTTGTTTGGTCTGAGATAGAAAAAGAATCAGAGGAACTTTCTGGAAAGGATGGGGGGCAGGGGGAGGGGCTTCTTACACATGTGCATCACTAACATCGGACAAAAGAAGAATCTTTCAACCAGCGAGGGTTTACAGAGAAACGTTCACGAAAGCACAGGTCAGTGTCAGCATGGCGAGGGAGGGAGGGAGGGTGGGAGGATGAAGAGGGGAGACAGAAGCTAGAGAGGGGTGGGGGGGAGGAAGGAGGGAGGGGGGATTCTGTGTCACAAAGAGGCAGTCCGACAGATTTCCTTCAATCCACAAAGCACTGACAGCAAAGAACACGCCGTGTGTGTCTGAATGTTTGTGTGTCTCCGAGACGTCTGCGGCGTCTTTTCGGCCATTTTTAACTCGCACAAGCGTCCCAAGGGGAGATCGACAGCCGCTGCACGAGAGCTGATTGGTCGCAGCTGTTGTTGCCGTGGCAATAAGAGAGGAAGTGAGCGAGTCTGTCATGTTCCCTCCTCAAAATGGAAGGAGCTCATACCTGTATGGCTTGGAGGGGGAGGGGCTCTTTTACTCATTAATAAGCTCTTTTTTTATAATATCTGTCATTTTTAGAAGTATATGTTTTTTTTATTTGATATATTTTTTAAATTAAATAAAGTTTTTGCACTCTTTGTCTGCACATTCCCTTTTTCGAGTGTCTGTAGAGTCCGGCGGCGAGCAGCTCGGTTCAGTCCTCAAAGCTCATGTTCAGGTTTGATGGGTACTTCAGGGGGGAGGAGGGGGAAGGTAAAGGTGGAGGAGGTGGGCGGGGTCATGTCTCCCGCCAGGTCCCGGTCCGTTCAGCAGGAGGCCGCTCTCAGCAGCGCGGAGCCCAGCAGCAGCAGCAGCAGCAGCCGGTGGGAGGACGGAGGAGTCATGGGGACGTGGCCTGAGTCGGCCCCCCCGCAGCCCCCAAACTCCGACTCACAGCGGGGCTTCTCACACAGCAGGCCCGTGTAGGCAGAGGGACAGTTACAGCGGACGTTGTTCACACACACGCCGCCATTTTGGCAGCGAAGGAGCTCGTTGTCACACACCCGGGCTGCAGGGGGAGGGGCAGAGAGAGGGAGAGAGAGGCAGACAGGTGAGAGAGTGAAGGTGACACATTACCTGAAGAGAACAGCATCCTGTAAACAATGTAGAATAAAACAAATTTCTTTGAGGAACTGTTGGTTTGTGTTGCTTTTGGCGCCCCCTGCTGACTAAGCCCGCTTTACCAATTTGATCTCTTTAAATGTGTAAGTAGTGTTTCTATGGAGGCCCAGAGTGGACATACATCCATGCTTTTTCTAAGCTCTGATAACGAGTACATTTTGGTCGTTTTCTGGAGATCTGGACTCATTACTCTCGTGATCTCAGGGTAATAACGCCGCTTATTGAGATCAGCTGGAAGTCGTTATAACGAGAATCAGCGCTGTTATCCCGAGATAAAGACATAAATTAGTTTAAGATCTGGAGAAAACAACCACAATGTGCTCGTTATCATGCATGGATGTCCTCTCAGGGCTTCGGTAGTTTAGTCAGAAAGGAGCCTCCTGTTTTCCTTCAACAGCCAATCTTTGAGAGTCTTTGCTAAATCTGAATCTTAAAGAAATATGATCATCTTCTTTGCTTTTCTTGGTTCTCTCGTAACCCTAACCCGTGACGTAGTATAAAGTTCTGTCTGTTTCATGTCTATAAACTGAAACAGGAGCTTTAAATGATCTGCTGTGCGAGAGAGAGACGTGCAGATTTTGAATAAATCAGGTGAATAAAAAAAGAGAATCTTCTTTCAGTAAAGAGTTCCAACTTTGATTTTCTCGAGCTCTTAGAGGAATCTTTTTGCATTTTGCGAATTATTCATCTTTTATTTCTTCCTTAAAGTTATAAAAGAAGTGTGACAACACTCTCAAAGCTGTACAGGAAACATGCAGTGAAGAACAGCAGTCTGTTAGCTTAGCATAAACTCTGAACACAAATCTGGCATCTTTAACTTTCTGTATGGGGGGCTTTCACCGAGGTCGTCCCATCACCAGAATTTAAAAACCTCAAAATGGATACTTCAGTAAAAATCTAATGAAAGCGATATCTGTTTAATACCAGAGCAACAAAGACCGAAGTAGAGACACAATGTCGGATTATTTCCTGTTTTTAATGACCAGAAAACTGCAGACAAACTCCTGCCCACTGTCTAAAGATGAACATATGGCACGTGCTCTCTGTGGGTGAGGAGGAGGTTTGGGAGGGGGGGCAGGTTTTAGGTTAGAGAATTTGGCTCTGATGTAATCTGGATTCATCAGCTCTTCATCATATTTAGCATTCATTAATTGTATATTTTGTTTCGTTTGTGTGTCTACCTGCTCAGGACTGAAGATTGCTCATCAGCTAAATATGGCACAGGTCATCTCCTCATTCACTGAGTTTAATGTATGTTTTGTTCACTGTCCCTGACAAGCTAAACAACGCCATCTCCTCCCCTGCTCTCCGTCTGTCTGCAGAGACAGAAACGTCACCTGTGCATCTTTACGGGGCGCAGAAAGAAGCTGAGAAGTGTCTGACCTGTGGATTTGGATAGACCACCTCTCTCTCTCTCTCTCTCTTTGTTGTTTTAAAGCTCGGGTGCTTTTGGTTTCTTTCAGTCTTTAAAACATCAGAGATTGTCGACCCATCATTTTAGAACCGTAACACATTCTGACGACCTCATTTTTAACTCCTCCCACCAAAGCCTCGGCCCGGCTGCTCTGAGCTTCAGATTATTGCAGACTGCAGAGTTCACATTTATTCACATCAGAGTGATTCAAAGATGGAAACACAGGCATCAGAAACGGCTCAGACTGGGTTAGAGACAGTTCTCTCTGATGAGGTCAGGACAAACCTTCACTCAGTTATTAACACTGTTATTGTAACGTCACGTGTTTGTTGATGTGCAGATTTTCCCTCCAAAACTCTTAAAAAAAGTATTTATTATAAATCATGCAGCTGAACTTCATGAGACTTTCAGGGTAATAAAAAAGAGGAGAGGTGAACCAAACAAAGACCAGAACCTCCATGTAGAGAGTGTGGCAGCGACCTTCTCTTCATATTTATGGTGATAATATTTCTGCGAGCTTATTCCCAGTAAATCATAAACATCTGTTAAAATCAAAGCTAACGGACGCCTCATCCCCTCAGCTCGGTGACTTCCTCCCAGTGAACAGCTCTGCCTTTTGCACAAACGGAGCGTCAGGTGAAAATTGGAGTATATTTAGAGCTGGGACGGCGAGGCCGCTCTATTCCCAGCGGAGCGAGCTGTCAGGCGAGCTGGAGGCAAACAGAGCAGCGCGGCTCGAGCTAATAAACCAACAGAGACGAATAAACAGTGATAAACACGGAGGCCACTTCTGCCCCGCTCAGCCCTTTATGGGAGCTGAAAACAATGTGGTGAGCAATCTATGAAGTCTGAGGGACATAAATATCACAATAACACACATCAGGCGCTCGCCTTACACTCGGGGCTGCATGCACGCCGTCTCAGAGGAGCGGCTGATGGAGCTCTGATGAAGGCTGCTTCAGAAACATCCACGCCGCAGATCTTAATGTCGGAGAAAAGGGAGCTGCCGATTGGCTCTTTAAGTTCTGCTTCAGGACACAGCTCAACAATTACCTCTCACCAGCCGCCCCAAATAAGACACCTGAACTCCGTCTGCGGCTTTTCCTCCAACTGACGTCTCAATTCCACCAACAATTCGACGAGTCAGCACAAAGTGAAGTAATGAGTCGATAAAGAAAGCTTCAGGCGGAGCTGCAGAAAGCTTCAGTCCGCTCAGTTTGCTCCTCGTGATGAGACAAATTAACGTAACGTCTCGTGCAGGATGACGGCGAGCAGCAGTCAGGTGTGTTAATTAAAGATGGTGTGTTGTTCACTGAGAGGCTTTGATATGATCAGAACACACCGAGACGTCTTTAATTAGACGCTGACCTTTCATCTCCGCAGTCTCATCCCTGCTCACTTTCATGATAAAATAAAATGAAGTGAATATTTCTGATTCTTCTTCTTTTCTGAGCTAAAGACGTCTCATCTTAAAAATATATACTTTACACGATATCCTCATGTGCATCCTTTCATGTAAAACCTGCACAGAGTTAACCATGTGCAACACGCTGGAGTTACACGGACGCTACACCAATGAGACCTTTACACCACGGTAACCTTTTTGTTTGGCTGTGCGTTCAGCGACAACGGCGTGTTGGGTGCCTGAAAACACTAACTTTTGAAAACAGCAGCGTCGTCGTGTTAACTGGAAATATGCAGCTCGTCTGAAAGCAGACTACGCACATGCTCAGTAAGCTTCCTGTCAACAGCTATGAGTGAGCAGATAAACTACAACAACAATGGCAGCCCGAGTTCTGTTTGTGAAAATATGGACTGTCATGACTCCCAGCCGACGTTTCCTCTAAATGTTTCTCTCTTTCTAGTTTAGGGTCACTCGGAGCAACAACCTGAGGTGTGCACAAAAACACACACAAATAAATATCAATTATTTACACTTTCTAACCTCACCTATTTCTACTTTATGACAAGAGGAAATGGAAACATTAGCTGAATTTTTTCATGACCCAAAAAGAATGTTCAACGTCTAACTTTAAAGTCATTATGTGCATGCAAACTCCGGCACAGTCTATCATGCAGAAATACATATATGGCAATGTTCATCACCAGTTAGTTCTTTAGAAGGAAGACAGAGTGCATTACTTACCTAAAAAACAACCTAATAGCTGGTTTTAACATAAGTCCCGCCTCTGACAGGGTAAAAAGCCAATCATAGTTTAGGATTTTTAGGGTGGCCAAATAGATTTCTAGCAGGGGGCCCATGCCACCCCTCTGCACACGCCCCTGCATCTTTGTATGTTTACACCTCTCCGCTCTGCAGAAGGAAAATCATGTTCGTGTTTCATTAGAAAGTCACATCGCCAACTACTGGCCTGGCATGTGTACTACAGCGTCTGTTGGTGTTTTTTTACAGAACTGTGTGCACGACGTTCGTTATCAAGATGTTGTCGTCTGAAAGCAGAACTGTTTTGAAAACACAAACGAATTCGATTCTGTTATTGGTGGACTATTTTCATGTAAATGTTGCCTATGGAAGTGACCATATTTGGACAAAAAGGGTGGAGCTTGAGAGGAGCGTGGGAAGCCACTTTGTCCAAACATGGTCGCTTCTGGAGGCACAAGAACAAGATGACATCATAATGTCTGCGTCCATTTCTTCTAAACAGTCTGTGTTTGTGATGTCTCGACTGACATGTTTCCTGTGTCACAGGAAGTTCACGTGTTCACTGTGAGGCGGAGATATTCAAGACAAGCGTGTCTCAGGTCGTCTTCTTCCAGAGAGACAGCAGCTCTTCTAGCCTGACGTGTCTCATGTTTGTTCATTTTAAAGTCAAGCTCTTTTTTACGAATAAATTCTGCATGATGCTCGTCACTGAATAACGAGATGAGCCCACTTCAAAGGCGAGTTCAGGTGTAATGGCCGACCCCTGCAGGCTCGGCGCCTCATTGGCTGCCAATTAAAGCAATGCTAATGTCCAAAATGAAACAGAGATATCGATTTAAAAAAGAGACATCAATAACAGGCTGTTAAATATACATAACAGGGTCAGTGAGATTAAAGGTGCTGTGAAGAGAGGAGAAAAACCTGAGGGCACAAAAAGTTAACAGCAGGGCATTATGGGTAATGAGCTGTTCTTGTTCCAGCGGCGAGCTGTAACAAAAAACAAATGTAACAGCTCGCCGTTGTTTTCAACACGTTCAACACGAGCAAAGTCTGAAGCCTGGAAGTCATTTGTGGAGCGATGAATTATTCTGCACACCTTGGTCTCTCTCTCTCTCTCTCTCTCTCTCTCTCGCTCTCTCACCGTCTCTCTGCAGGTAAACAGAGCCGGCAGCACGGGTAGCCGATCAGCAGATTTGTAGCGTTTGCTTTTGATATGAGTGATAATATTTAGAGAGCGAGTGATGAACTAGGTGTGCCTGTCTGGGACTGTGATGTGTTTGACGAGAGATTTGACTTTTAATTGCATTCTTCAGTCTGCATGCAGATGGAGTCTGGACCGCACACATAAATACTGCAGCGGCGTGACGGCAGAGAAGGTCAAGACAAGTTTGGAAACTACATATTTCAGCGGAGAAATAAGTCAGCGTAAGGAGCTCCGCAGGGCCGGCGTTATTTCAGGGGTTTCCTACTTTAATCTGTCTGTGGAGAACATGTAGTGCAGCCAAAGAACACGTTCAGCTTCAGACACTTTCTCACTTTGGGCCCGTTTGTTGTTGAAGCGGTTTTTGTCATTCCTGTAGAAACCCGTCTTTTAAAGTTATGACTAGAGCTGGGGACGATTTCTGCAGTCACGAAAACACCAACAACAGACATGAAGAAGTCCAGAGAGTCAAACCAAGAGCTCATTTCACCAGGACTAACTGTAACGCCATGCAATGACCTTTTCCTCTTCCTGACACCAGACCAGCTGTTTCTAAACCTCCTACTATCCTAGTAGTTCGTCCTGATTGGCCCAACATGCAGTATGTGAACAAATGTGAGATCCGCAGTTTGACAAGAACACCCGGATGTCGTACTGATTCTGTAAAAATCTACAGTCTGCATCAGACCAGGCTCCCTCACGTTCTGTTTCCCACAATGCAAAGCGGCAGGTCAGAGGTTGAAATGACGGGCAGCAGCGTCCATTGTAATACCAGCAGTTCTCTTTTTGATTCTCTAAATCATGAAAATCTAAATGAATCTCTCGTCAGCTTTATTCAGACTGTAAGTGGACGCTACGCTGAAGCTGGGCTGTTGTTTACTTCCTCATTCCAAGACCAGAACCCAGCTAAGCCTGGTGTCCTGCAGAATAACCACGGACTGGAGGTCAGACTACAGACTACTGTTGAACGCAGTACATACGGCGTACTGCGTTCGTCAGTAGTCTGTAGAAGGCGGTTTACAAAACTCTTATTTTAATGTAAACTCAACAGCTGTGGGCTGAAGACCCCGAGGCAACTTTAAAAGCAGGGTTGATAAATTTCAAAAACTAGCATGATTTTGAAAGTAGCATTCCCTCAGTGCTCCGTCTGCACCCACCCCCTCCCCTCTGTGCTCCCTCTAAAGCCACGCCCCTCACTTACATGCACGAGCGCCGTTGCTCCAGAAGCGGACCTCAGCTCATCGCTTTCATTGTGTAGAAACTACATCGTCTCGTGTCTCATTCAGCGGTAAGTAAACTCACAGTATAAACTCCGTCATCAGTGACGTGCTTTGAGTGTGGGCTAGAGCACGCAAGAGGTAGAGAACGAGCAGGGAGACAGGGAGGCTGTGATTGGTTCATCAGATTGATACCTCGTGGCAGACATTGGTCGAAGTTTTTACAGACTTACAACTGCTACAGATGACGGATTTTCTTTGTTCCTTTTTCAGAGAACATGAGTTATTAATTTCTGTCAGGACCTAAAGACAATTTCAACCAAAATCTGAAAAAGTGGATCTGGAGGAAATTACCAACCCTGCTTTTAAGCTGCATCAGACTAATTTGATTTGCTTGCAGCTTGTCACCACCGACTATTTGTTTAAATAATCGTCGGCTTGGTGTCAACATGATCATTTTACTGCTTCCAATCAAGTCAGAGCCTCACCGAATACCTGCAGCAGCCAATGACCGGGAGGCGTCACCAAACATGGCTACTAAACCATACTGTACTTTTATATACTTTACTATATTATACTAAAGCTTAGCTGAAGTTTGAGCACATATATTAACTTCTGTTGTTCTCACCACAGATTCATATTTCATCTTCTGATCGTCTCTGTTGGTGGCGTCCGTCTGTTTGACTCATTTTCACGCTCTTTTGACACTTTGAGTGTGCTTACACATACTCACTCCTGCAGCACTCAGTCTTTATCCCACAGTTTGTGTGCATTCATTAAAAGCTGACATATCGGCCGGGTGCCTTCAGCTCTTTGTGTCGACACACACTCTGACACTCTGACTCCGTGTGTTCACACCGCACACACACTGAATATTTTCATCAAAACACAGCATGTTAATGAACCATGTCAGGAGTCACTGCAATAAACGGATTATTTTTACTCTGAATTAAGAATCTGAGCTTCATGTGGTTAAGTATTATTTCAGAGTCTGTCTGCATCGACTGCTGCAAGTTTGCAATGCGGACATTTTGCAGCACTGACAGTTGATGAACTTTAGTCCATCAGGTTGCTTTATAGATTTGCTTTGAGGGTTTTACTCCATGATGGAGCCATTTTTCCTCAAATTCCCTTATCTCCTTTTTAAACAGTCGTAGGGACAGAGACGCGTCCAGCTAGGTGGGAGCGCCTGTGGAGCGTGACTGCGTGCACATACGGGTTGAATAAAATAGTTCATGTTTATATAACTTGGCTACGAGCAACATGTGTTACTGGAGGATACCTCTAGAGGGCACTAGAGAGTTCAGGCTGTTTGTAATTACCTGAGGGGCGAGATAAACTACAGACATGGAGACATTCGAGGAGGTCACTGTGATCATCATACTATTCTATCATAATGTTAACATCAGTAATAGTGACATCAGAACAGATCAGACTGATGGACTGAACAAACCATCTGCACGCTGTTTCTACAACATTTTCCTCCATGCACAGACGTTACTGTTCAGGTGTTCAAGTTGAAATAGTGACCGTGTTAACTGGTGACTTGGCTGAATGCGCCTTCAGATGTCCTCGCTAATGTCTCTGTGTTTAATGGTCAACATATCCTCATCAGATGTGTATTTATTGCATGACACACTCTGCTGAAGTCAGTGATTCATTAACCCAATTAGCTGCAATTATGATCTGTCCTATTCGTTCGGTCTGTGCACAAGAGGAAACATTATATAAGGCTCTACTTTGTTAGAAAAACATGCAGCACAGAGTCCAGTCCTTCATCTACAGCTGAGTTTTCTCATGGCCGCCTCCTGAAGTCGTGTCACTGAAGTTTGACTGGAAACAAAAACATGAAAAGTTGGTGACATTTGAAACAAAGTGACTACACAGGGCATGCTTTGTTAGAAGACCGGAGGGGGATACAAACAGTGGACGCTAATAAATGATCTGGAACTGAAAATGACCTGCGTTCTGTGTTCGAAAATGTTAGCGTTGGATGACTTTGTCCTGCTGTGGAGCGGCGAGGGGGTGATGGCTACTCAAACAGATCGCAGGCAGCCTGTCAAGCAGTCAATATTGACTCAGCTGTGGTTTTTTGTTGGTGTGCGACATGGCTGGATAACCGAGTTAGCGAGCAGCATGCATCCTGCCATGCCTCTGATTCCTCTGTATCTGAGCTGGAGGACACCTGCTGAGGGGACATTGTTAACGCAGCCGCAGCGAGAGTGGAGTGCGGGTCGGGTTGGCGTATTGTGTTAGCTCCTGTTATGTGTTTGTAAAGGCAGCTGGGCACATGTGCAGCACATTCTTCCAGCCAAAGCTCAGGAGTCAAACAAAGAGAGAGAGAGAGGAGACAACAAGGAGGGAGAGAGAGAGAGAGAGAGAAAGAGAGAGGAGACAACACAGAGGGCGAGAGAGAGAGAGAGAGAGGAGACAACAAGGAGGGAGAGAGAGAGAGAGAGAGAGAGAGAGAGAGAGAGGAGACAACAAGGAGGGAGAGAGAGAGAGAGAGAGAGAGAAAGAGAGAGGAGACAACACAGAGGGCGAGAGAGAGAGAGAGAGAGAGAGGAGACAACACGGAGATAGAGAGAGAGAGAGAGAGAGAGACAGAGAGATAGAGAGAGAGAGAGAGAGAGGAGGGATTGGGGAGTCGGGAGCTGCGAGGGGAGGGGTCGTGGTTTTTACTTACATTTGCAGCCATCGTCCCACAAATATCCGGGTAGACACTCCTGACACTTGGGCCCTGTAGTGCCCTCCTTACATATACAAAATCCTGTGCCATTACAGCGATCACTGACTGAGCCAAAGGGATTACAATTACACTCTGGAAAAACAAGACACACATACACACACAGGCTGGAAACAGGGCAGCACTTTGACTCCTGTGAACACCACATTCCTCCAGCTTCAGCATCATCACAAGCTCGTCAACAATGTGACCATATTTAAAGACTCATACAGAACAGAATGCTACCATTTCAACTGTAATGGAGACAGAATGAGAAAGAATGAAGCTGATTAGAGATGCATGTCATCGTTACAGCATATTTGTAATTATCAGAACATTTAGCTTACTCTTCAACAACGTGCAGTGAGCAAATATGCAAAGCATTATCAGTAGCTTTGATTTAAGATGAACAAAGTGGGCTAATCTGCACATGCTGCACTAATTCATATGTGATTCATTCATACAGAGAGACAGAAGAAGAAGAAGAAGCGGAGAGGAGACAGCTGCAGATGAATCAGATGGAAAGAGACACAGAGCGGATGGGAAGGTTTCAGAAGAATGACAGTGCGGCACATTGAAATGGGCATTGTAGTAATATGTTCTTTAATATTCTCTCATTTCTCAATCATGTAAATATCTCAAGATATCCTTTCCTCTTGGCATACCTTTATCTTTAACAGACGCCACACTTACACGTGCAACATCCTTAAAAAGAAACCAGTCTGATATAAAACAACCCACTGAATCTCTCTTGTCCTACGCTCAGCTGACCTTCCAGGTTTCCACAGCGACTCGAGCGCTCTGCAGTCCGAGTGACACCTACTTTGACAGCTCTGACCATCACATCACACCTTCTGCTGCTGTGCCGGCTGCACGCGGTTGCGCTCAAGTGATGTTTGCGGGTCAGGCAGGAGGACGGAGTTGACGGCTAGTGACAAACAGGAGAGGGGGGTCAGGGTGACTGGGAGCGGGGGGGAGGTGGCGCCTCAGTGACGGTTTTCAGCTGCTGCTCCTGAGGCCACTTCATGGATGTGACATATGCGCTGGTGTGGCACCTGTGACTGGCGGTGTGACTTCACTGTGACATTTCTCTCAGAACTCTTGTTTCCTGTCAGACTCCCCCCTCAGGACGCACAAACACACCTGCCACTGAGTGTGTGAACGCACACTCCACAGGCTCGCTTAAAAACCTATCAGGGAACAGGACCACTGCCCTAGGTACAAGAAAAATGCAATTTTCACACATTCGGACTCGTATGAAACAGATGATTCTGTGTATGAATGCCTGTGTAAAGGTCATACACAAAACGACAAAGACAAGAGATGGAAACGGCGTGGTAACGTTTAAAGGTTTGCATCGTCTCACATTTAGCACTCTGAAACTTTATCGTTAATTTAACATGTCAGCATTTATTGAGTTCGCTTTAGTTGCTCAGTGTAAAAATACAGAGCTAACAACTCTCATGCACTGAATGTGAGACTAAAAGATTGACTACCGGTTATTATTGGAAGATTTATGGTAAGTGAGCTGTACTTCTCCTGGTGCTCACACTTTTCCTTGTCATATGCTAAGCTAAGCTAAACTAACCACCTGGTGGCATTCATGAAAGTGGCATCAAAATGTTCATCTGACTGTTAGCATTAGGGAAATGTGCTCAGCCATAAAGCCATACAATCATGAAAGCATAGTGTTGAGCTCTCACTGAATTCTTCTCAATCTGACGTCAAAAACATCTCTCTGGTAGAGGGTGACCATACGTCTGGATTTGACCTGGACCGTCTCGTTTTCAAGCTCCGGGTCCAGAGTCCCAACATCTAAAACACACTATATGTCCTGGTTTTAAACAGTCCCGGTCTCACTGACAAAAACAATAAACTATGCTTACATCACTGATTTGTCTATAAATATGTCAATCAATATCAGGGTTGCAGCTGTTGCTTAGCTAGCCTAGCTTATCATGCTAACAGGACCGAACAGGAAGTCAGCGTTTTCCTAAGAGCGCCAGAAGAGTTACAGCTTCCTTTGAAAAGTGCCAGCCAATGAATATGCTGTATTTGTCAGTCGTCCAAGGTGGAAATGTTGACATACAAAGCCGTATTAAAACGAGCAAACCCAAACGGGGGGTACAGACAGGAAGTAGAACTGATCTACTTCAGTGAAGCAAACGCTGCTGACAACCAACTTAAAGGAGCTGCTCACCTTTACCGACCACTTTGTGTGACCAGTGCAGGTCACCGATCAGTGGACATGTGAGTTTACGGTAAAACTAAAGTGTCCCGATTTGGAGGTTTGATAATATGGTCACCCTAACTCATGATTCTTACCCTAAGATCCTCCTGCAACGTCGTAAGTCATAAAGCAAGCAGCAAAAATAAAAATGATCTTAAATCAGTTCAACCTCACCGTCAGAAACATTCAGTAATATTCGCCAGGATGCAACGTAACAAACATGGCAACCACATCACCGAGCGCTGCTGGCCTGAGAGCCAGAATCTGTGCAAACTTAACGCTACAAGTACGGTGTCTCTGGTGGCTCAATAAAGACGAGTGTGAATACACAGACTGATCTACAAAACCATTCATACTTAAGTGTAGCTCAATAAATCAGGAAGCCAATGTTTTCAGCCCGCATCCATAAAAAGAAAAAAGAACACGAGGAGCTAGCAGCTAAAACAACTTTAACATTGTGCATCAAAAAGTCAAAAAAGCTAGCTGTAATAAAAATACAAATGTAGTGTTCGTCTTCAGCCACAGTGAGAAACATCATCAATGAATACAAGCTAGCAGCTAGATCCTGTAACAAACTGCATCTATATGAGCTTGCAGCTCGGAAGAAATGATAAACATGAACATGCTAAGAACTATAAAAGAAGTGAAAAAAGCCAATTTTAATATTCTGCATCAGTCTGAGCGTCAATCTTAAACCTGTCCAAATAATCGTGGAGTGTTTGATCTCACATGATTATTTCACTGCTCCTGATCGAGTCGGAGCCGTCCTGATCTGGAATCACAAATATCAGACATGTTTGATATTTAGGATTCCAGATTGAGCTGCCTCCGATGTAATACCCTCAACAGCCAATGAGAGCGAGCCGACAAGGAAGCATCATCAACCTTGATGTTGCGTACTTTTACAGCTCATGCTGCAAAGTGTCTAAGACCCGCCTATAACGTCTTCTCAGCCAGGATTTTCCTCCGTGGAAATGTTACTATGAACGGCAGGCGTGTGGTCTCGTGTTCTGGCCAATTCGTCTAATGTGTGCGTTCAGAGGATTATGATATTGAACATCGGTTTAAACTGTCTTTATGTCTGTGGTCTTCCACGTTTTTTAAAAACGGTGAAGATTTTAAAATCGTCTCATAGCCAGCTTTGTGCATCCATTGCGGAGTCTCTGACTGTAGGTACGTTTCTCGTACCATTCTGACATTACATAGGACATCCGTGTGCTAAAGCAGAAGAAGCAAAAGGAGGACGTTATGGAGACCACTTAAAAACATGGAGGCAGGAGGGTGTACTGATGATGGTGTGATGGGGGTGAATGGTGACATTTTCTCATGGTGACGAGTCACAGACAGGAGATGAGGCGAGGAAAGTGTTGGTGTGAAAGCAGGGTGGCAGTGAAAGGGGGCCAGGTGGTGGTGGTGGGGGGACTAACCTATGCAAACATTTTCATCGTCCAGTTCTGCAGAGGCATTGCGGTAGAAGCCCAGCTTGCATAGCTGGCAGTGCTGCCCCCTAGTGTTGTGCTTACAGCTCACGCAAATGACGGAGTTTAGCAGCTCGATGTAGCTGCATCGGTTGGAGTGGCTGAAGCATTCGCAGTCTTGCAAAAAGAGGGGAAGTGTGAAGGAAAGAGAGGAAAAGAAGGGAAGGAGAGGAAAAGAAGGGAAGGAGAGGAAGAAAGAGACGCGGTAGGTACTGTTGAAATCGTTGCAGTATTTGCAAGTGCTGCGACGGAGGTGTTAGCAGGTATTTAAGCGAGGCGCGATGGCATGCAGGGATAAAAATGGAGACCGCTTTATGAAGGAGGAGGATGGTGGGGGGGGGGAGTCACTCATGATTAGTCTGGCATGGACACAGCCAGAGTTAGGAAAAGACATCACATAAATAAAGCGGCGTTAGTACGACTCAAAGAGGTCACATCACGTCAAACACACCACAACATGAGGCGAGGAAGACTCCTAATGAAGGCACAGAGACACGGTCACATCGGAAACACACCACAGCGTGAAGCAGGTCAAACCATGGACGAGATGGAGCTTTCACTCAGGAGATGGGAGTGTAACAACTGTTGTCTGATTTTTCTGTGAATGGATGAAACCTCAAATGGAGCTTCAGATCAAAAATGCATGACAACTTCTACATCTGCACGAGCCTAAAGTCGTCCAACAAATACCTCCAGAGTGTGTGGACAGTCGATTTGAACGACTTCTTATAACACAGCTGTCTTGTGGGAGCAGTGGAGTGCACTGTGAGTTGAAGTTCAGAGAGAGTGTGTCCCTGCCTGCTACGCGCTGTAATGTCATGCTAAATTAGAGATATGGAGTTGTAGATGAACTGCAGAAGCTCGCGCTGCGGTTTATGATACTCTCTGGCAGCTCTGGCCTGAGGGGGGGGCTGGATGGGAGGGAGGGAGGGGGGCCAGCTCGGCGCTCTGAGTGAGGATCAGTGTGCCACGCCGAGTGACCGCTGACACCGTGTGTCGTAGCGCAGACAGATGTGACCCTTAAGCCTCCCTGGCTAACGGATCGAGAATAAGGGGAGGTTGGCGGATGGGGCTTTGGTAAGAGGGATTGTGGTTATTAAGGATCCATATTGAGGTCAGGTATCTCTGTCTGCCAAGGAAATGAAGGAGCAGCGAGTGTAGTCCACTCTACCTTTCACCTAAAGCAGAAAATCTGGTCTGTGTGTGAGTATGACCGTCCACATTATGCCTCACTCTGGCAGACGTACTCTCAGAAGACAAATAATCTCTGCGGTTCAGAAATAGGCTAAGGTCATAAATCATGCACGCACGGGGAATAAAACAGTCTCCACTTGGAAACATGTCCCCCCAAAAATAGTCCAAGTCTCATGCAACTGCTTTATTTTTACTGAGGAAGAAACGATTCAGGGGACTTTTAGTGTTTCAAACGCTTCATAGACGAGTGAATGGTGGAGCCCTGAGCTGCACATACACAGTGCTCTGACATCAGGTTAGTGGTGCAGGGGTAACGGGGGCTTACAGTTAAACAGATACATCAGTTCAGACAGAGAGAAGGCTGGGGAGTTATCTAGGTGGGGGGAGGGGGGTCAATGTATGAATCCAGAGCTCCTACCTCGCTTGCTGTTTGCAACGTGGACAGAGGGGGCAGTGGACAACGCAACCTGAGGAGCTACTAGACAAATTAAAGAAGAAACAAAAGAAAACAAAAAAACATGATTTATCAATTAAACAACAGAACATGTAATGTCAGAGAATCACTGAGCATCATGCCGAATCCTAAACGTAACAGTGAGAAAAAGAAACAGAATGATGAATGATGGCTTTGGGAAATAAGGAGTGACATTGCCAAGTGGAGTTGGCTGCCTGTAGCAGCATCTGTTACACACGCCTTAGATGGCGAACAATCCTAATATTATGGTCCCTCTTTTATGCCTCATTTCATTAACAAGTGCTTAGTGTAATTCAGAGCGTGCGTGTATGTTTCCCCAGACACAAACTATCCCCTGACAAACTGCTCTCCAGCTCAGCCGAGGCCAGCCAACAATTTTCACCTTCTAAATCTGTGCAGAGGAGCGTGGGTAAGGAGCTGGCTCGCAGTGATCACATCAATCCCTCCCTTCTTTTCCGGTCATAAAACAAACAGTGTGAAGAAGGAATAATAGGCCCAGCCTCTGCCATTGTGCAGGGCCACATAAGCCCCTGACACATACACTGTGTGCGCTCGGCTGCAGTCATGGAAACACATAGAGCGGCGCCGTGAGTGTGTGCGCGTTGTTTCTGCACATGTGCACCATGGATTCATCTGAGATGAGGCTAACATCCATCTGCATAAAAACCAGCGTGAAACCTTGGCTGCTTTTCTACCTCATGCCTTAAGATGGGATGGAGGATCCCTGGAAGATCTGCACATATTTAAATGTGTATGTATAAATGAATAGTGCTCAGATTAAGTGTTGGAGAGGATAATCCATTGCACATTCTGTAACATTTGTGCCCCGTGAAGACACTGAAGGAGCCAAAAACCCGTGTTATGAGCAGGAAGTGAAGATTGTTTATTTTGTTCTGACAGGAAAATATCCAAAGAAGGGCGAGCGGAAGATTTTACCCACAAATACTTTCAGCTACCAGAGTCTCTTGTTTCTGTTTGTGCTCTCCATAAACACCTCTCACCTGGGAAAATGTGAAATAAACAGTTGTTGCATATTCTTACAGTTGCCTACCTTCTTTTCGGTTAGCGACACCTAGCGATGAGACATTCGGCCGAACTGCGTGCAATTGAGAGAAACCAGGAGTTATTCATGTGCACATGTGATGCACTTTACATAGTCTATAGAGGTGGGGGAGGGGGGGACTACGTGGTGGTGGTGGTGGACACACACACATCACTGGAGACATGAACATGTCCAGCATGACTCGAATCTGTAAATCAGGAAACAGCAAATACAATGGGGCAGGGCTGACATGGACGAGCAAAGAGATGCATCCACAGGCCCATCGGAGAGACGTCGTCAGTCACTGTGCGACTTCCATGGGCTTGTATGTGTATGTGCGTCGTCATGGCGATGGCAATGATGAGTGACAAACTGAAGAAAAAAGATAAAACCCTGAGAAACTCAGTATTTAAGTCATGATTTATGCGAGCGAGCGGCATAGCAAATTAAGAAGTTAGGGGGCATTTTGTTTAATTCATCACATTGACTGTGTAATCGATATCTCATTACAGTGTATTTCTGGTGGAAGAATAACAATGAATAAATAATGGCAGGTGTTGGGACTTGGAATGACGGACTGCTGCGGGTAGCATAACCTCATAATTACATACAAGTCGGTATTTCCGTGTCAGGGAAATACGCTGCGGCTGGAAATGGAGAGGACTCGAGCGAAGGGAGGAATACGGATAAGTTTCCTCATCGTGCCCTCGTGACCTCTTCACTTGATCTCTCTGTCCTTCGGCTATCGACTCCATGAATCATGCAATCTCACATAATTAATGTCCAGTGGCGTGTCGGCAGGAGGCCTCTTACATTAACTGTTTGTGAATGGAGAATATGACAGCTGGATCCATTCAGAGCAGCCGGATTCTTCCCTTCTAATGCTTTGGAATCAAATCATGCCTTTTAGCTTTGAGCCTGGCAGGTCTTCACTTAAACATCAGCAGGCGTAGATTTCAAAAGGAGCTGGAACAAAAAGACGATTGCTCCTGCCTCGTCCTTCTCTTTCATACTCTTATCTGCTGAAAACGCTTTCACATCATCTCCTGCTGAGGGATTGTGGCTCCGCTGACGACTGCGACATCTTCACCGAGCTGAAGTCGCTGGAGTCACTCGACGAGAGGCTCTTTGAAAACGACAGATTAACAAATAAAGAGCTTAAGAAAAAGGGCGCTCGACACCCGCACACAAACTCAGGTCGTAAATCTCATAAATCGACAAGAGCCTGGTGTGTTTTTTTGTATCAGAGTTTTGATCCTTTTTTCTCTGTTGGACGTTCACGCTCTCAGAGTGTATCCAGACGTGGGATTTACTGGAGCAAACACACGTGATGAAGGCGCTCTGTCCTGATCTATAACGCCTAATTGGTAAAGTGAGTCGTTTTTAATCATTCTGTGTTGCTAACTGATTGGATGTAA
>CM036551.1:27011035-27038535 GCA_020745685.1 Tautogolabrus adspersus | reverse complement strand
CATCCTCGTTTGCCTGAAGACGTTACAGAGCGTGCAAAGTTTACCGTTAAGTTTTTATGACGCAGATTTATAAAATTCTTTGGACCTTTCCAAATGTTCACGTTTCTGTTTGATGGCGATCTCAGTCTTTTTTTAAAGAGTTGTCTGCCGCACGTCTAGCCTCGCGGTTCTTTGGTTTCTTCCCGCTCCTTCCATTATTTCTGCTTTGATGTCCCTGTTGTCGTTGTCGTTATCATTTCAGAAAAGGTCACTGCTGTCGTCTTACACGACAACAACACACCTGAGCGATAAAAACGACTGCAGCCAACACGTCGAGCTCACAGGTAGACGGTGAGTAAAATATGGGAGTCGTTTTAAAAGTTGCACGCTTCTTCTGCGCACATTCGTCTTTGAAACATCTGCAGCCACACACACGTGATGATATATCAAAGGACATCATAGACGCCGGAGGAGGACATGTCTCATCCTGCTGCCTGCCTCTCCGTCCCTCCATCAACAAATCCCAGGTGCCAGACAGCCGCTGAGCAGATAATACAGTCCGTCTCATCGCTATGGTGACCAGATCTGCGCCACACCGGGCCGTGGATCTGACGAGACGTTCTCCTGTCCATCATGTCACCCTCTGAGGCGATGTGTTTTTAATTAGGACTCTGAATATGAAGCACAAAAGCTCACGTGTGGCTCCTCAAGGCGTCTTCACGCTCGAACATCAGAGACGCCTCTCTCTGTTTGGATCTGAATCCTTCACGTGAACGCACTGTTGGTGTATTTCTGCTATTCACAGGAGTTTGCTTTCAACGCCAGCTCCTCTTTTTTCTAATCATCCGTTTAAGCACGGCATCCCCCCCCCCCGTTGGCTCCCCCCCCCCTGCCCTCAATAAGGCAGCCTGCCCGTAAAAACATACAGCCCCCTCACCGCGGGGAGGGAGGCATGCTGGGCAAGAGGAGGAATGCGCCCACGTGAACCAGAGAAGAAGAAATGGAATAAAAAGGATTGCTTTCTTCCTCTGCAGCTCACCACCACACCTACGGCTGAGGAAGGTGAGGAGGCGAGGAGGCTTCTGTGCAGGATTTTTGGTGCTGGAGACTTTCATCTGATGTGCAGCCGTCTCACGGGCGCCGTCCGACGGAGCAAAACTGTGGCGCTGACAGCCCGCGGCGTGCACAGACTACTGTATGTGGGATTGGGGGTAAATGTTGGCACTTTATTGTGGAGATAGAAAGGGTTAATAAATGCTTTTCATTCATGTAAATGTTTGCATAGATAACCCTTATGGCCCCCTTGCAGAAGTCAGCAGCCCGGTTCAGCCCCCCCAGTCCAAAAAAGTCTGGCTACACCCCTGTGCAGAACAGCATTGAGACCCCTGTTTTTATGAACCTCCATCTGAGCGTAAGGATTCATTGGGGTGATACATCTGTTCATTCTTCAGCTGCAGCAGCAAACAGTGAACTGTGTGTTTGTATTTATCTATAGCTGCTGCACTCCTTTTTTACACGGCGTACGGACACCCTCGTTCTCTACTTCCACATGTAGGTTACTGTTAACTCTATTTATGCAAAGAGTGCATTAAAATAAAAGATCTCAGTTACTCACACAGTCACAACAGTGAGGCTGAGAGAGTTTTTATCTCTGTAAGTGAACTGTAAAAAAGGAAGAGTCGTGCAGAGCTAAAAGGAGCCTGCTTAAGTAGCTGACAGAGCAATAATACACTGACGCTATCTCCATCGAGACTGCAAGATTAGCAGGGGACTCAGTGCATTAAATGGAGAGGGATATAAATATGAAAGCAGAGACGGAGAGTATTCCTCTTGTTATTGTGGGTGAGATTTTATCGAGCATGCATCACAGAAGGGAAAGTTTGCACAGAGAGAATATTCTTTAGAGTTGTAAGAAATATGTTCAGAAAGAGCTGCTGGGTGCAAACTGGTAAACATCAGAGATACATCAGCAGTATTAATGTTTTGTTTTTTAAACCCGGCCTGCATGACTGGGGCGGCTGTGGCTCAGCTGGTAGAGTCGGTCGTCTATCAACTGGAAGGTCGGGGGTTTGATCCCCAGCTCCTGCAGCAACATGTCCGATGTGTCCTTGAGCAAGACCCCAAGTTGCTCCCGCTGCTTCATCAGTGACGTATGAATAAGTATGAATGGATGAGTTAATACTGATGTTTGTCCTGTCCTCTGTAGCTGAAAGGTCTCTCTCTGCAGGGATCCTTTCTGTAATGATGTCACACACTTAGAATAACTACCGGAGCCTGTCAGGGACAAAAACAACAACTTTGAGAGGATGATATCTGATAAAGTTTGCAGCCATTGCAGTCTGATTACCTGCTGCAGGCTGCATTCATCGGAGTGATTCAACATTTTAACCCCTTGTTGTCATGTAGACCCCAAAATCTGAGCCCAAGTTTGAACATAATTGATTGAAGTAATATGATTAGGAGGAGGAAAGGGGACAATCTGTTGATTTTAAATATGTGTAAACAGATGTGCCGAAGACATTATGAGGCATACGATGGGTTAATCTACTCACTCTATTTACAGTCAAAGTGTCGGAGAGGTTGAAGCTCATTTGACAAATTGAACTCGGTCAGTTTGTGGAGTTCGGCGCCAAATGAGCTTCTCTTCCAGGTCATGATTTGGAACGCTGATGGTCCGTCAGTGCAATTATCCTCCGCTTTATGAACAACCTGTGGGCTTCGAGCAGATGTCCGGGCTCCCATGTTGGGTCATTCGATTAATTCACAATCACCGTCATTTCCACTCCCCTTCACCTGCCCGGACCTGCCATTACGGGGCAGGGCTGCAATCTAATTCTGTCCTATCGCACAGGAAGAGCATTAGCTTGTGTTGTCGCTGTGCTCCATTGATTTTTATGAGCTGTGCAGGGACGGCGGATGCTGCTGCATAGTGAACATGATCTCTGAGCGCCATGCGACTCACTGAACACCATCTGTGTGTGCATGTGGGGTCAGCACATGCATAAAGGTATAAAGAATACAGTAGAGAGCGGCCTCATGTTCATCCTTCACTGGTTCTGTTCCAGTTCTGTTGTCATCTGTCCAAAACCAACACTGTAACCTCACTAATGCATCATCACAAGCCAATAACAGAGCGCTCCCTCACCCAGCGAGAGGCGTTCAATCTCTGGCATACATCCTTCCTCCTCACTGAGCGAGCTAATCCCTCAGGAAGAGGACATCATATGTGCCCAACCATTCTCAGTCACCATCTTCGCGCCTTCCTCTGACCTCACGCTCAGATACTTTTATGATGTCATATTTTCAGACTGCAGATCAAACAATCAAAGAGAATCAGACAAATCTGAATCACTCCTCCATTTTCAAATTGACGCAGGATGAAAGGTGATGAAAGGTGATGAACAGTTCGCTAACATTGTTAGCGAACTGTTTTCCACCGTTAGGTAACAGCTAGTGTTGTAGTCAAGACCGCACTAATCGAGACCAAGACATACCTGAGACCAGAGGGCTCCGCCACTGAGACAAGACCAAGACCAAGGCAGGTCGAGGCCGAGACCATAAATATCACTGAATCATCATCTTGAGTGCAGGGGGCGTGTCACTGACTTAGACTGTAACAGGTTGCGGTCGTAACCGGGGGATAAAAATCAAACTACAAATGAATTGAAGTTATCCGCCCAGTCTGAGACCGAGACAAGACCGAGTAAAAATGCTTTAGATTCTGAGACGAGACCTTCAGAAAGTGGTCTTGAGACCGAGACTGATTTCGAGTACTACAACACTAATAACAGCAACGAGCGGCCGCACGAAAAACAACAACATTATAAGACATTAAAGACACAATTGACAAAACTAAACAGCAAATGTGACAAGATCATCCACAAACACATCAGGGAGAACATCTGCGTCCAGATGTGTCCGCCTCAGAGTCATTTAACATCCTCGTAATCATCCAATCAGAGCAGCTTGTTAAGTCTCAGCTCTTTTTGTGATTCGTTCAGAGCAAATGGAGCAGCAAACTTAAAAACCTTTTTCCTCCAGTTCAGCTCTGACTTATAAAACAGACGGTTAGAAAAGGTTCTGAGACTGAAGATCATAAGTCCCTGTTCTCGTCTGACTGATGGAGGTCAGACGGTCTGATGAAGCAGACGTCAGAAAGAGTCGTAGATAAGTCTGCGTGGGGTCAAAGTCCATCCGACACGTGCTGTAAAGTTACAACCTACTTAAATCATGCTGTGTGCATCAGCTGGACTTCAGCCCAGTTTGATTTTCACCACGTTGTAACTTTTACGCCGAGGATGGAGCAGGCGTTAGAACACCAGACTAGTATCCAAGGTAACGGACGCAAAACGTAAAAGAAAAGATGCAGTATCGTAAGAAGAAGAAGAAAGACTGCGGTTAATATCAAATACATACTTCTACTCCTTTACCCCCCACCCTGAAGAAAATCTCACTCGTAGCTGAAATCTAAAGATCGTCAGATCCTCTACTCTTAGGTGTTGTGATACCATGACTAAAGAGGAACGTGTCCTCTGTGTGAGCGAATGAACTCTGCCGTACAGAAAACATTCAGTCGTTGGTGTAGAAATAAATCTGTGTTTGTGTGACGTCGTTCCTGTCAGCTTCCATTCTGCTCTGACCTTCTCTGTGTCTCACCTGCTTCCCTCGGCTCTACCTGGACGTCTCTGAAAAGGAGCTTATCAGCTGAATTTCCACCGCAGGCGAAGTTGGTAATTACTTTCTCTGGCTGCCATCATTATCTGGAGCTCTTTGGCTACATGGAGCCCAGTGATGGTGACAGGCTTCGCTAACCGTTTAGCGGCGGCACAGGCTGCCAAAACACAACCACACAGAAATGCAACTTGATTGAATTCCTCAGGAGCAAAATTACGGCTTGCCTCGCCGCACTGCCCGAATCCCTTGCTCTCGCTCTCGATGTGTAGATCTGAATTAAAGGTGGCAAGTCTTAAAGTGCCCAGGAGCCATGTTGGAAAGAGGCTCAGTTTGAGATTTAAGAGCAGGATTGAGGTGTGCGTCGGTGGCAGCAGCAACGGGGGAAGGAGTAAAAAAACAAAAAAACTGGAGATGGAAGAAACAAATATTTGAAAGAAAGATTAGCGTCACAGCTGCACAGAGCCGAGATGTGGAAAAGACAGAGTAAACAAGCTCGGTCTCTGGGGTGGTTGGGGGTGTTGTGGGGGAGAGAGAGAGAAAGAGAGAGAGAGATATGTGAGCATGAAACAAAACCAAGAGATGGAGCGAGAACAGGCGGAGGCAGGAGACGAAGAAGACGAAGGTGGTGGCGAGGAAGGGCAGAAGGAGAAACAGAATGAGAGGAGGCTCAACAACACAAGATGAGTTTTACAGAGAGGAGGGCTGAAATGGAAGAGAGGAATAAAAGCCTAAACGAGTGGGAGCTGCGTGTGAAGGTGGATGTGAAGCTATGTGTGCACAGCACGCCTGTTTATGTGCATGGATGCATAAACACATGGCGCTAATTAAACACACAAGCTGCAGGCCTGGTGACAGAAAAAAATACACTAGACACCAACACGAGGCTTCTAATGTTGGAGGGGAATAATGCTGCACATACCCGAACAGGATGAACACATCTACTAACAGTAACCCCTCACCCTTTTAATTGATCGTTATTTTTGATGTTTTCAGGCTTTAAAAGTCGTTGTTTTTGTCCCTGACAGGCTCCGGTAGTTACTCTACGTGTGTGACATCATCACTGAAAGGATCCCTGCAGAGAGAGACCTTTGAGTTACAGAGGAAGATGATTTTTTCAATCTTTATTTGTAAAGCGCAAATTCATAGCAAGTGTTATCTCGAGGCGCTTTACAAAAGAGCCGGTTAAAGACCTTACTCATTGTTAAGAAAAATGGGATAGTGGGAGATGGGATAATAAGCAGGAAGGATTTCTCCTTTGTCTTCCTCTCGTTCCAGTTCACACTTCCTCGCTGCTGAGGTGGAGGTCGGAGCAGGCCGTGCATGAAAGAGGACGGCGGTGGTTGAGGGACAACACAGTCTTATGGTGGTAACAGCTGTTACATCTCTCTCTCCAAACACACCACGCTAAATTAATAAAAACACAGAGTTAGCCTCACAGGACGCTTCTCTGTGTGAGTGACTCTTTCATTGCTATAAACAAACAAGTCCACGCAGCCCCAGCAACTCCTGAAGTCTTTGGTTTAAAGATACTGTGTTTGTAGAGATAGAAGATATAGATAGGCTATACAAATGTATTGTGTTGATCCCTCAGTTATCAAACACGTGTGGAAAAGATTTAAAATGAAGACAAGATGGTACCTGCCTCACCTTTGGACAATAAATACCCCTTACACCAGCTACTGTGTTTGTGTGTTGCTCTTGGGTCCAGCCCTAGTTAAAATCGTAACATCCCCAGAGGGACATAAAGTGTGTCGTGCTGCTCGTATCATATCATCGTGACGTATCGTTAGTCCAGCACTGATTAATGTGCTTCCTAATTTCCACCTGAATAAAAAATGTAACGAGCTCATTTGAAAGCTGGTCCTCCACATTTACATATGTGAGACCTGTGTATAATAATGTTTGTGCTCATCACAACAGAATAAGATTCATTCCACAGCGGCATTATGAGCTCCTGTGGGATTTGGTGTGATGTATAGAAACACACTTCCTCTGCACATGACGGAAGATTCATCAGGAAAATCTAAGTGTGCGTGTGTGTGTGTGTGTGCGTGTGTGTGTGTGTGTGTGTGCGTGTGTGTGTGTGTGTGTGTGTGTGTGTGTGCGTGTGTGCGTGTGAGTGTGTGTGTGTGCGTGTGTGCGTGTGTGTGTATCCACGATCAGCTGCTCCCTGTTGGACTGATAATAAGGCATCTGCTAGCTCGGCATTAATGACCTCTAATTAGAGAACAACAGCACGAATATGAATTGTAGTTCACATAGAGGAACATTTGTTGTTACCTGCAGATATGAGGCTATTGTGCAGGTTTACAGTCTGACAGTGGAGCTCTGATGTGCAGGTTTACAGTCTGACAGTGGAGCTCTGATGTGCAGGTTTACAGTCTGACAGTGGAGCTCTGATGTGCAGGTTTACAGTCTGACAGTGGAGCTCTGATGTGCAGGTTTACAGGTGGACAGTGGAGCAGTGATGTGCAGGTTTACAGTCTGACAGTGGAGCTCTGATGTGTAGGTTTACAGTCTGACAGTGGAGCAGTGATGTGCAGGTTTACAGTCTGACAGTGGAGCAGTGATGTGCAGGTTTACAGTCTGACAGTGGAGCTCTGATGTGCAGGTTTACAGTCTGACAGTGGAGCTCTGATGTGTAGGTTTACAGTCTGACAGTGGAGCTCTGATGTGCAGGTTTACAGTCTGACAGTGGAGCTCTGATGTGTAGGTTTACAGTCTGACAGTGGAGCAGTGATGTGCAGGTTTACAGTCTGACAGTGGAGCAGTGATGTGCAGGTTTACAGTCTGACAGTGGAGCGCTGATGTGCAGGTTTACAGTCTGACAGTGGAGCAGTGATGTGCAGGTTTACAGTCTGACAGTGGAGCTCTGATGTGTAGGTTTACAGTCTGACAGTGGAGCACTGATGTGCAGGTTTACAGGCGGACAGTGGAGCTCTGATGTGCAGGTTTACAGTCTGACAGTGGAGCACAGATGTGCAGGTTTACAGGCGGACAGTGGAGCTCTGATGTGCAGGTTTACAGTCTGACAGTGGAGCTCTGATGTGCAGGTTTACAGTCTGACAGTGGAGCTCTGATGTGCAGGTTTACAGTCTGACAGTGGAGCTCTGATGTGCAGGTTTACAGTCTGACAGTGGAGCTCTGATGTGCAGGTTTACAGTCTGACAGTGGAGCTCTGATGTGCAGGTTTACAGTCTGACAGTGGAGCTCTGATGTGCAGGTTTACAGACAGACAGTGGAGCTCTGATGTGCAGGTTTACAGACAGACAGTGGAGCTCTGATGTGCAGGTTTACAGACAGACAGTGGAGCTCTGATGTGCAGGTTTACAGGCTGACAGTGGAGCTCTGATGTGCAGGTTTACAGTCTGACAGCGAAGCGCTGATGTGCAGGTTTACAGTCTGACAGTGGAGCTCTGATGTGCAGGTTTACAGTCTGACAGTGGAGCTCTGATGTGCAGGTTTACAGTCTGACAGTGGAGCTCTGATGTGCAGGTTTACAGACAGACAGTGGAGCTCTGATGTGCAGGTTTACAGACAGACAGTGGAGCTCTGATGTGCAGGTTTACAGACAGACAGTGGAGCAGTGATGTGCAGGTTTACAGTCTGACAGTGGAGCTCTGATGTGCAGGTTTACAGTCTGACAGTGGAGCACTGATGTGCAGGTTTACAGTCTGACAGTGGAGCTCTGATGTGCATGAATCATGACGGTTAAATCCACAGAGTCCACACGTCTGATTAAAGTAGATCTATAAACTGCGAGGCTCTGCTGCTGAATCTGAACAAGTGTCTCTTAATCCGTTCCTGACAACAAATCTATAATTTGCATCGAGCTGCACACAAAACAAACGCAGACTTTCATCTCTGGAAAGTTTCTATGATTAGGACAAAATGTAGACGGAAGGAATTATTTACAAAGTTTAACGACATGAAGGCTCATTTTCAACTCGAAAAGAAAGAAAAACATGAAAGCAAAATGGGAGTTGGAAGCTAATGTGGTCATAGAGGATAATGAGGGGGAAGAAAGCCACCAATCGCCCGTCATGGAGCGAGTTTGTTGGAAGGTTAAGGTTTGATATTTCTGAACAGCTCAAGTTGTGTCTGGGTTTGCTGGAGGCTCATCACCTTTGTGTTGGAGAGGATGTGGGATGACAGGTGACCATACACATCTTCTGGGACTGCCCAAGAACACTGCAGACACTTTGGGACGATTTTAGAAGTTAGATTACAGTTATCTTATCCAGTGGAATGTGTCATACACATATCTTGGGGACAACAAGCGACTCAAAACTTCATTTTGAAATGAATAGTGAAGCTGTGTGTAAAAACAATGTGTACCAGCATTTGTTCTGTCTGAGGGAACTGGCTGGTTTCCACATTGACTAAACCATGATGACCCTTTTTTGCCGAGCTTTTGTCGAGTCGATTTGATCTTTTTCTGTTGTCTCATGTTTGGAATCCTCTCTGTGAAGAACAGAAACTCTCTGAACCAGATTGTGAGGTGGTCCAGTTCAGTCTGGAGACCTTGTACAGCAGTCAGGGGGAGCGGATCACCTGCTCAGTCTTTAAAGACGAGTCCCACTCTCTGCATTGTGAGCTTCAGCTCCTACAGTCTGGACAAAGACTTTCAGTGCTTCAGGAGCAGCTTTCTCCCAGCAGCCATTATGGAGCGAAAAGTCGTAAGATATCTGTGTGTATCGTGCTTTTCCTCGTTGCGGCTCAATTTGGTCGTTGTATCTTCATGAGGGTCTCGTATGGAGGGATAGAGATCGCAGGCTGGAGGGCTGATGTCATGCTTCTTAATGTTCTCGGCTTTGTAACTTTTACACATCAACTTGTTTATCAAATTGAACGATTGGAATCTGCGCCCTTTATGCACCTAGGCACCATGTACATGTATGCACTTTATGTATTGTCTGTGTTGAAGCCAGAAGCGGACGCTGAGACGTCGTTTCAACAAAGACCCAGAGCCGTCTTTAACTCTGCATACCAGTTTCTTCAGCTGCTGAATATATACGACAGCGTCTGGCTAACTCCGTAGCATAACAACACTCTTCTTCTCTGACCTCCTGCACGTTACTGTTTCTCACTCACAGACACCACCTTGTGGCGTACATTGTGCAGCGCATCTAACTGCTAACATAATGCTGCAGCTCAGAAAAATAGATTAACAGCAGCAACTTTTGAACAGACATTAAGATTGTTAGTTTGTGTGCTCCCTTATAACCAATTAATAAATATCAATGTTCTCACATCTGTGCTGCATTAAGTATGTTTGACTCTCCCTGCAACCAAACGTACCTACGCGTACGAATAAAGTCACCTGAACCTGAACCTGTAAATCATGGAAATATTGTTGCTAGCAGAGAAACTGTAACTACCTGCTGGATGCAAGAGCAACAACAAAGGACTAAAAGACGGAGACGTGTTCATAATGGAACAACTGACCGCACAGATGCAAATAAAAAACCATCTATTTGAAAGGAAATGGGCGCCTGTGACTCCGTTCTGTCTGACTGGACGATATCTGTATGTATGTGCATGTTTTTAAGGTGGCCTTAAACCAGCCGTGATTAATGTTCATGGAATATCCGACCGTTCAGTGGAATATAACGAGGAGCTTTATTGTCAAGGTAAGTTCAAAGTGTGTGTGGTTAATGTTTTATTATGAACTTGGTTCAAAGACACATGTTGATGAGAGTATTTCAGAAGAGAGCCCCTGGATAGATGGGCATGTGACCCCGTGCGAGCGTGGTTACACAGCAGCGACTGCAGGTGATGTGAGGATATTAAATCCTGCAGCAAAGTCAGCGTGCAGAGGCAAGGTCCTTCTCCTGTTATGTAACTTCACTGTTTATATGGATGTGTCCACGAGGGTCATGACCTCCTGTTCCACACATCTCATCCTGTCCTTCACTTGATATCAAATAATTACCTGCTTCAGTCCACACTCATCTTTGATCAGGAAAAAAATACCTGAGTGTCGTAATGAGTAAGTGTACAGACAAGGTGAGGTCACAGGTCACCTGGACACCAGCTGTACCTGTTGTTAACGCTAAGCTAAGCTAAGCTAAGCTAAGCTAAGCTAAGCTAAGCTAAGCCCTTCATTCAAACTGCATGTATACGTTTTCCATTTAAAGGGCATTTAAGGACTTAATATCCCATTCAGGAAACATTTCCAACATTTGAATTCAGAGGCCACCCATTACTGCCCCCCTCACCCACCCCCCACCACACACACACACACACACACACACACACACACACACACACACACACACACACATACCATCCTCCCGCCCCCACCCCCCCGCCGGCTCCTATCTCCCTCAGTATCGTGAGCCCTACAGTGAAATGAACTGCCACGGTTAATTCTCAAACTGATCCCTCTCCTTCTGTCTGCAAAGAGAGAGGCAGAGGAGAGAACGAGTGAGGCTGAGAGACGGGTGAGGGGGGTGGGGTGAGGAGGGAGAGCGAGAGAGACAGAGCCACCCCAGCAGGCTGCGTTCACTGTGACAGAGAGTGGTGCACACTTCCCCTCCTTCTATCGCCGCCAATCTTTTCTTTCATTATCACGTTAACAACCCTCTTCTTCTTCTTCTGTTCCTCTTCTTCGTCTTCTTCTTCGTCTTCTTCTTGTACTGTAAGACGGAATAACAACCCCTCCCTTACTCCACGACCCCTCCATGTGATGATTCATCGATCCCCTTATCGCTTCAGACGACTTGATGGGCGTAGTAAAAAGAAATTAAATCTTAATTAAATTTTCATCTTTGACAAATTTGTCTCTGTAGAGCGGCCATATGCTCGCCGGGTTTGGAGGCAAACATGGCGAGGGAGAGAGAGAGAGAGAGAGAGAGAGAGAGAGAGAGAGAGAGAGAGAGGGAGACTTTTAGAAATGAAAAACAGCACAAAGGTGAGTTTCCTGTCAGCCTCGTGCTCTTTCTTCCGTTCAGCAGGGACTGCATGCATTCCTATAGATTTCTTTCCTCACAGCGTTATTACATTATGGATTTTTTCCCCTTCAAGACAAAGTATAATAATGCACTTTATACTAAGACTGTTTTTCATCACTCTCAGAGCACGGGGAGTGTGTATGTGTGTGTGTGTGTGTGCGCGCGCGTAAGTGTGTGTGTGTGTGTGCGCGCGCGTGTGTGTGTGTGTGTGTGTGTGTGTGTGTGGTTGTTATAAATGCTCTGAGGAGGAGGTCTGGATGAGCACCTGTGTGTGTGTGTGTGTGTGTGTGTGTGTGTGTGTGTGTCACCTTTTTTAATAATGTGCTGTCAATCTGAGCTCTGGGATCGGCCATTTCACAAACCCTCCCTCAGTCTCATAACACGGATCCTCTGGGAGGCAGAATAAGTCATCAGCCGGCGGCCCAGAGTCCTCGAGCAGCGGCGAGGAGAAATCAGAAATCACAGCGGAGGCAATAGAAGGACAGGGCGGATAAAACTCGGCCGTTTAAATGAATGCCAGCACTCAAGAAGTGAAGCCGGGGCTGCTCATCATGGTGCTCTTTAGGCCGGCGTGCAGCAGGAGGAACGCGAGCTGAGGATCCAGAGTTCATATGCATCCTGTCATCCACGCTCATCAAACACAGCCGCTCCATCCGGGGACCAACACATCTTTAAGAACCCAGGGCGTCATTTCTGAATGCAAGACGGCGACGTATACGTTCACATCGTATCATATTTATGAAGTTTGAACTTTAAGCCCAACCACAACCTTTGACCTCACCTGAACCAGCTTAATATGGTTGCCTTGAAACGACCTAAATGTGTCAAAACACATCATGAATTAATTTTGATTGATTGAATTTGAAAGTCTATCTGGAAAAATATTGTCACAAGATAATGAATCCTCTTGATTTACAAAGTGAAAAATCAGTCAGGTTGAGTCCTCTTTGTGTCATCGGTCTGCTCAGTTTGGTAGTTTGATGTGTTCGTCAGAGCTTTGGGAAAAGTCGAGGTAGACATGTAATGTTTCCAAACTACTTTAGCGTTGTGAGGTGTGTAGCTCAAAAACCTGTGTGCGTGTGTGTGTGCGTGTGTGCGTGTGTGTGCGTGCGTGTGTGTGTGTGCGTGCGTGTGTGTGTGTGTGTGTGTGTTTACTCACAGATATTGGCCGTGCCCTTGGGGATGGGCAGGTAGGAGCCGGCGCTCCATGCTCGCCCCTGGTAGTTCCTCTTGCAGCGGCCGCAGTCGGGCCCCGTGGTGTTGTGTTCACACTCACAGCTCAGCTTCTCTTTGTCGAACACACAGCTGTTGGCGTGAAGGTTGCACTTGCACCTGTCATGGGGGGGGGAGGGGGGAGGGGGGGGTATAAAGAGGACAAACATGTGAGTGAACTTTCCTGGAAACACAGGAAGCTTTTATAATGTCCGACAATGTGTCTGAAGGACAGCGTGTCCTTGACTAACGGTGGCGTTCCAACACTCTGAAACACACTGACTGTTTCGTCTTGGACTTCAAGAGGAGCGAGTTCAAAAGGAGGAGAACAAATGTGGCATCATTATTTCCTCCCTTTTGTCTCTGCCTGTCCCCCCCTGCACTCAGGAAGGTAGCTCCGTTTTAATTGTCCCGCAGGAGGACGCGTAATTGTGGTAAGGTCAGAGTCGCTGGGCGAGGAGAATCAGGAGAGAGAGGAGGAGGACGAGGAGGAAAACAAGCCGAGTTAAAAAGTGAAACCAGCAGAGGGAGAATAAAAGTGAGCAGGCTGGCAGCTCTGAATAGCTCAGAGTTAGCCAGAGGGCGACGTGGAGCTGCGTTCACTATGACAAATTAATATGAGATGAGATCTCAGAAGCATATTTCCAGTTTGGGAAGAGGGGCTCCCTGAAGGTGCACTAAATCCTCCCTCACATCCGGCTCACCAGAACCTCCATTTAACAATAAACTCAGCAAATTCATTTGGTGCCGCGGCTCGACGAGCATTGAGGGGATTTCTACCTGTTAAATTAATTTATGATCCTCCAGCAGCAGAAAGAGCTCGCAGGAATACAGACGACTTTGGATAGTTTGACGCTTTTTAAAGAACTTTTAACAACAGGAAACAACACGACCAGAGATGAAGCTACCACACATTTTAAAACTATCTCAGGAGTTTGTCCATGTTTTATTCATCAAAAGTCTCCTCGGTCCATAAAAGGAAACGATTCAACAAAAATCTTATACAGAAACACTACAAAGTGAGAGAGAGAGAGAGAGAGAGAGAGAGAGAGCAGTGTCCGCTGTTAGGACTCGTTGAATGCATCTGTTCGTTTATGTTATTCTACTTCACTGCTGCCGATGTGATTGTGCTCTCTCTTGGTTTTGCTGCGTGGTAATCTCCCACAGTAGGCTCACGTGTTGTGATACAGGACGAAGTGAAAACACTCTTTAAATCACGGATCCCCCAAGGCTCAGTTAGGAAAAATAAAAAGCTGCTCTTTTATTCATTCATTTTTAAAGATTTATTTTTGGGTTTTTTGCCTTTATTACTCTGTCTGTCTGTCAGTCTGACTCTCTCTCTCTCTCTCTCTCTCTCTCTCTCTCTCTCTCTTTGTAGTCATCAAACTGTGCTGACCCCGCTTAAAACAAAAACAACCACCTATAAAAACGATATAGGCCGAATAAGATCCCTGTATATCATGTGTCACAGAAAATCAATCCCAGTCTGGATCATGATTAAAGGTTAATATTATTATCAGCTTTACATGAAGGCAACTTGTATATTTTGAAGAAACTTTGCAGGGCTGTAACAACTGTCCACATGTTTATTAAAGTGTTCAATGAATGACTTCATTTTTGTGTATAAGACACAAACAGGACAAAAAGACAAGATAAGAATCATAAACAAAACCTGGTGAATGAAAACTGACCAGAATGAAGGAAAAGAAATGTAAGCTGCTTAAAATTTTCAGCGTGAGACCCCCAAGACCCCCCTTTCCATGGTGCGAACTATTACAGCAAATAGGGCCAATTTAACTTTTTGAAGGCATGGATGCTCTGTTCGAATCATCACCCATGGTGCGGGGCCACACATGATCCACGGATCATTCACTTTACAAATAGGAAGTGTGAGTTTGTGTCAGTGTGGTGTTTGGCTTGGGTTGCATTTGAAGGTATCAGTTGGGCATGCCCCGTAATGCCTTGAATAGAATACATTAAAAGAAAACATTTTGGACCTCACTATTTTCTAAACCCTGGTTAAGGCCCTGGATGCAACCCTGATCCCTTTTTTAAAATATACATTACATATTTTGCAGTATGAGATAAGACTTCATATTTCCCATAGACTGTAAATACAAATGTTTGAAGCCTGAGTGACATCAGCCATCTGTTACAGCAGGGGGCGCTGGAGGCTCATCAGCAGCCGCCGCCATGATGGAAATCCTGTCTCAGCCTAACTTTCAGTCAACCTAATGACAGGCTGAGAGCTGGAACTGTTTTAAGCCTGCATTGCCTGTTGCCAGCAGCGCCTCTGAGCTGTACAATTCAAAGTAATTTCTTTATAATTAGGGGTGTCAATTCTTATTCTGAATACGAACATTCATGCAGCTGAGGGGAGAAAGTTCACATTCGAAATGTAATGAGCCGTTCAAATTCAGAATATACAGTCTACAGCCCATCAGGCTGTCTGCAGTAGTTTGCAGTTTGATCCGGGCGAGGGCGATCTCAGCACAACTTAACCATTTCATGCACTCGTGACCTCAGTAAATGAAGAGAGTAATTTTGTGGGGTCACGATTCAGGGGATGCAGACTTAAATGAGGGAGACTCGTCCTCTGCAGACAGCAGCATAGAGACACAGGGTCAATACAAACCTGCAACTCTCCAAGCTGGCTCCATAATAATTGTGTGTACCAGGAACATCTGCACGCTCTAAATGGGTGTTCCCATCAGCAGGTAATATTGTAAATAAAAAGGGAGCTGCTCTCAATCCTCATCAAGAGGATAGACCTGTGTTTCTGGTCTGGTCTGTTCTTGTGTTTCTGGTCTGTTCTTGTGTTTCTGGTCTGTTCCTGTGTTTCTGGTCTCTTCCCGTGTTTCTGGTCTGTTCCTGTGTTTCTGGTCTGTTCCTGTGTTTCTGGTCTGTTCCTGTGTTTCTGGTCTGTTCCTGTGTTTCTGGTCTGTTCCTGTGTTTCTGGTCTGTTCCTGTGTTTCTGGTCTGTTCCTGTGTTTCTGGTCTGTTCCTGTGTTTCTGGTCTCTTCCCGTGTTTCTGGTCTGTTCCTGTGTTTCTGGTCTGTTCCTGTGTTTCTGGTCTGTTCCTGTGTTTCTGGTCTGTTCCTGTGTTTCTGGTCTGTTCTTGTGTTTCTGGTCTGTTCCTGTGTTTCTGGTCTGTTCCTGTGTTTCTGGTCTGTTCCTGTGTTTCTGGTCTGTTCTTGTGTTTCTGGTCTGTTCCTGTGTTTCTGGTCTGTTCCTGTGTTTCTGGTCTGTTCTTGTGTTTCTGGTCTGTTCCTGTGTTTCTGGTCTGTTCTTGTGTTTCTGGTCTGTTCCTGTGTTTCTGGTCTGTTCCTGTGTCTCTGGTCTGTTCCTGTGTTTCTGGTCTGTTCCTGTGTTTCTGGTCTGTTCCTGTGTTTCTGGTCTGTTCTTGTGTTTCTGGTCTGTTCCTGTGTTTCTGGTCTGTTCCTGTGTTTCTGGTCTGTTCCTCTGTTTCTGGTCTGTTCTTGTGTTTCTGGTCTGTTCCTGTGTTTCTGGTCTGTTCCTGTGTTTCTGGTCTGTTCTTGTGTTTCTGGTCTGTTCCTGTGTTTCTGGTCTGTTCCTGTGTTTCTGGTCTGTTCCTGTGTTTCTGGTCTGTTCCTGTGTTTCTGGTCTGTTCCTTTGTCTCTGGTCTGTTCCTGTGTTTCTGGTCTGTTCCTGTGTTTCTGGTCTGTTTCTGTGTTTCTGGTCTGTTCCTTTGTCTCTGGTCTGTTCCTGTGTTTCTGGTCTGTTCCTGTGTTTCTGGTCTGTTCCTGTGTTTCTGGTCTGTTCCTGTGTTTCTGGTCTGCTCCTGTGTCTCTGGTCTGTTCCTGTGTTTCTGGTCTGTTCCTGTGTTTCTGGTCTGTTTCTGTGTTTCTGGTCTGTTCTTGTGTTTCTAGTCTGTTCCTGTGTTTCTTGTCTGTTCTTGTGTTTCTGGTCTGTTCCTGTGTTTCTGGTCTGTTCTTGTGTTTCTGGTCTGTTCCTGTGTTTCTGGTCTGTTCCTGTGTTTCTGGTCTGTTCCCGTGTTTCTGGTCTGTTCCTGTGTTTCTGGTCTCTTCCCGTGTTTCTGGTCTGTTCCTGTGTTTCTGGTCTGTTCCTGTGTTTCTGGTCTGTTCCTGTGTTTCTGGTCTGTTCCTGTGTTTCTGGTCTGTTCCTTTGTTTCTGGTCTGTTCCTGTGTTTCTGGTCTGTTCTTGTGTTTCTGGTCTGTTTCTGTGTTTCTGGTCTGTTCCTGTGTCTCTGGTCTGTTCTTGTGTTTCTGGTCTGTTCCTGTGTTTCTTGTCTGTTCTTGTGTTTCTGGTCTGTTCCTGTGTTTCTGGTCTGTTCCTGTGTTTCTGGTCTGTTCCCGTGTTTCTGGTCTGTTCCTGTGTTTCTGGTCTCTTCCCGTGTTTCTGGTCTGTTCCTGTGTTTCTGGTCTGTTCCTGTGTTTCTGGTCTGTTCCTGTGTTTCTGGTCTGTTCCTGTGTTTCTGGTCTGTTCCTGTGTTTCTGGTCTGTTCCTGTGTTTCTGGTCTGTTCTTGTGTTTCTGGTCTGTTTCTGTGTTTCTGGTCTGTTCCTGTGTTTCTGGTCTGTTCCTGTGTTTCTGGTCTGTTCCTGTGTTTCTGGTCTGTTCCTGTGTTTCTGGTCTGTTTCTGTGTTTCTGGTCTGTTCCTGTGTCTCTGGTCTGTTCCTGTGTTTCTGGTCTGCTCCTGTGTTTCTGGTCTGTTCCTGTGTTTCTGGTCTGTTTCTGTGTTTCTGGTCTGTTCCTGTGTCTCTGGTCTGTTCATGTGTTTCTGGTCTGTTCCTGTGTCTCTGGTCTGTTCCTGTGTTTCTGGTCTGTTCCTGTGTTTCTGGTCTGTTCCTGTGTTTCTGGTCTGTTCTTGTGTTTCTGGTCTGTTCCTGTGTTTCTGGTCTGTTCTTGTGTTTCTGGTCTGTTCCTGTGTTTCTGGTCTGTTCTTGTGTTTCTGGTCTGTTCTTGTGTTTCTGGTCTGTTCCTGTGTTTCTGGTCTGTTCCTGTGTTTCTGGTCTGTTCCTGTGTTTCTGGTCTGTTCCTGTGTTTCTGGTCTGTTCTTGTGTTTCTGGTCTGTTCCTGTGTTTCTGGTCTGTTCTTGTGTTTCTGGTCTGTTCCTGTGTTTCTGGTCTGTTCCTGTGTTTCTGGTCTGTTCCTGTGTCTCTGGTCTGTTCCTGTGTTTCTGGTCTGTTTCTGTGTCTCTGGTCTGTTCCTGTGTTTCTGGTCTGTTTCTGTGTTTCTGGTCTGTTCCTGTGTCTCTGGTCTGTTCCTGTGTTTCTGGTCTGTTCCTGTGTTTCTGGTCTGTTCCTGTGTTTCTGGTCTGTTTCTGTGTTTCTGGTCTGTTCCTGTGTCTCTGGTCTGTTCCTGTGTTTCTGGTCTGTTCCTGTGTCTCTGGTCTGTTCCTGTGTTTCTGGTCTGTTCCTGTGTTTCTGGTCTGTTCTTGTGTTTCTGGTCTGTTCCTGTGTTTCTGGTCTGTTCCTGTGTTTCTGGTCTGTTCTTGTGTTTCTGGTCTGTTCCTGTGTTTCTGGTCTGTTCCTGTGTTTCTGGTCTGTTCCTGTGTTTCTGGTCTGTTCCTGTGTTTCTGGTCTGTTCCTGTGTTTCTGGTCTGTTCTTGTGTTTCTGGTCTGTTCCTGTGTTTCTGGTCTGTTCCTGTGTTTCTGGTCTGTTCTTGTGTTTCTGGTCTGTTCCTGTGTTTCTGGTCTGTTCCTGTGTTTCTGGTCTGTTCCTGTGTTTCTGGTCTGTTCCTGTGTTTCTGGTCTGTTCCTGTGTTTCTGGTCTGTTCCTGTGTTTCTGGTCTGTTCCTGTGTTTCTGGTCTGTTCCTGTGTTTCTGGTGTCCTACTGTTAGCCAGTCGAGCTTGGGTCCCTCCCTGTTTAACATCTGAAGCTGAATCGTGTTTGATTGTCAAAGATAACCTTGCTGTTTCCAAAGCATACCAGGAGTCAGCATTGTGTGCCAGCACTGGCTACAACTTGAAATACAAACTGAAAAATTGCACTTCCAACAGGCGTGACTCATCGCAGATTAATGGAACAGTGTTTGTTTATTTTGGGACAAAATGCTGAGAGGCAGACAGGCAGACTGGCACTGTTCGAGCCTTTCAAAGTGCCCTTTCATTCAGCTGCTTTTTCTAACAGGACCCAGGTGAAAGGCATCTCTGCGTCTGTTCCTCAGGCGGAGAGAGAGAACGAGAGAGAGAGAGGGCAAAGATGGAGGGAGAGGTGTTGACTAGGGAGGTGACACAGATAGCCCCACAGTTGTGTTCACTGACATCTTAGCGAGACCGACAGCTGGTCTCTCTCACCCTGCACATTCTGCTCCACCACAGCTTATCCTGATCCGCCCGTTAATTAAATAATTTGGAGGAAAGTCTTAAATCATTCAACTCTCCTTGACCCTAAAAGCAAACGTAACTGCTGCTTGTTCCAAATTTAAGGCTGTGTGCTGATCCTGCTCCCGGTGGTTTCACTTAACTCACAAAATATCTGATGTAGAGACATCCGTCAGACCGTGAAAACACAGAGATATATAGCAAGTATGAAACTTCTGTGCACAGTGTTTTTCTAAAGTTCTTAGAGATGTTCAGCCTCAAAGACAACCTAAGGTATTGACCTGTATGGCCAGTAAATGCACTGATAAAAATATCTCTTCTTTCTGAGAACAGCATCCTGCACAGCAAAAAATAGATGGTACATTTAACGGTTCTGACAACTTAGAGCAGGAAGTACATTTAATTATCTTAAAGATGAGCAAACATCAACAGTGAAAGGAGAGTAAGGGTGAGTCAAAGCATGCACAATGTCGGCAATCAGTATTTTATAAATTACATATTTGATGTTTTTTTGTTTGTAAAAATATCAAATTGAGCTTTTTCTCATGTCTCTGATGTCGTGATATATGTACATGGTAAATGGAGCTTGTATCTTTCTTTTCTAGACTTCTGACAACTCAAAGCTCTTTTACACCGAAGGTCACACCTCCACATTCACACACTGGTAGAGGCTGCTGAGTAAAGAGTCCATCAGTATTAACTCATCCATTCATACACATTCACTCACTGATGGTAGAGGCTGCTGAGTAAAGAGACCATCAGTATTAACTCATCCATTCATACACATTCACTCACTGATGGTAGAGGCTGCTGAGTAAAGAGACCATCAGTATTAACTCATCCATTCATACACATTCACACCCTGATGGTAGAGGCTGAGTAAAGAGTCCATCAGTATTAACTCATCCATTCATACACATTCACTCACTGATGGTAGAGGCTGCTGAGTAAAGAGACCATCAGTATTAACTCATCCATTCATACACATTCACACCCTGATGGTAGAGGCTGAGTAAAGAGACCATCAGTATTAACTCATCCATTCATACACATTCACTCACTGATGGTAGAGGCTGCTGAGTAAAGAGTCCATCAGTATTAACTCATCCATTCATACACATTCACACACTGATGGTAGAGGCTGAGTAAAGAGTCCATCCGTATTAACTCATCCATTCATACACATTCACACACTGATGGTAGAGGCTGCTGAGTAAAGAGTCCATCAGTATTAACTCATCCATTCATACACATTCACTCACTGATGGTAGAGGCTGCTGAGTAAAGAGTCCATCAGTATTAACTCATCCATTCATACACATTCACACCCTGATGGTAGAGGCTGAGTAAAGAGTCCATCAGTATTAACTCATCCATTCATACACATTCACACACTGATGGTAGAGGCTGCTGAGTAAAGAGTCCATCAGTATTAACTCATCCATTCATACACATTCACTCACTGATGGTAGAGGCTGCTGAGTAAAGAGTCCATCAGTATTAACTCATCCATTCATACACATTCACTCACTGATGGTAGAGGCTGCTGAGTAAAGAGTCAATCAGTATTAACTCATCCATTCATACACATTCACACACTGATGGTAGAGGCTGCTGAGTAAAGAGACCATCAGTATTAACTCATCCATTCATACACATTCACTCACTGATGGTAGAGGCTGCTGAGTAAAGAGTCCATCAGTATTAACTCATCCATTCATACACATTCACACATTGATGGTAGAGGCTGCTGAGTAAAGAGTCCATCAGTATTAACTCATCCATTCATACACATTCACTCACTGATGGTAGAGACTGCTGAGTAAAGAGACCATCAGTATTAACTCATCCATTCATACACATTCACTCACTGATGGTAGAGGCTGCTGAGTAAAGAGTCCATCAGTATTAACTCATCCATTCATACACATTCACTCACTGATGGTAGAGGCTGCTGAGTAAAGAGTCCATCAGTATTAACTCATCCATTCATACACATTCACTCACTGATGGTAGAGGCTGCTGAGTAAAGAGTCCATCAGTATTAACTCATCCATTCATACACATTCACTCACTGATGGTAGAGGCTGCTGAGTAAAGAGACCATCAGTATTAACTCATCCATTCATACACATTCACACACTGATGGTAGAGACTGCTGAGTAAAGAGACCATCAGTATTAACTCATCCATTCATACACATTCACACACTGATGGTAGAGGCTGCTGAGTAAAGAGTCCATCAGTATTAACTCATCCATTCATACACATTCACTCACTGATGGTAGAGGCTGCTGAGTAAAGAGACCATCAGTATTAACTCATCCATTCATACACATTCACACAACGCCAAAGCAGCGGGAGCAATTTGAGGTTAAGTGTGTTCCACAGGGGCAAATCGGACATGTGGCTGCAGGAGATGGGGATCGAACCCTCAACCTTCCGGTTAGAAGACAACCGACTCTACCAACTGAGCCAGAGCCACTCCTAGGATAGATAGATAGATAGATAGATAGATAGATAGATAGATAGATAGATAGATAGATAGATAGATAGATAGATAGATAGATAGATAGATAGATAGATAGATAGATAGATAGATAGATAGATAGATAGATAGATAGATAGATACTTTATTGATCCCGAGGGAAATTCAAGAGAAATTCACTGCATCGCAGCGACCGCCGGTTCAAATCTGCCCTTGGTTCTTTGCTGCATGTCATTCCCCACTCTCTCTCCTCCCAGCACTTCCTGTCTCTCTTCAGCTGTCTGATCTAATAAAGGTGAAAATGGTCCAAAAAATATCTTTAAAAAAAAAAGTTAGGAGAAGGTTTTGGGTAATTATTAGTCCATCTCTCACTTGATCTTTTGTTGACTTCTTTATGCCGCCTACTACATTGCTTTGACCTTTTTTTTTTGGATTCAAAAACTTACTGCATGCTCACCAACAAAACGTTTGAGATACTCATGTTATTGTTACACTGCTCAGCAAACCAAGTGTTTCAATCACAATCATCACCAGCAGGCAGCAGCATATTAGCAGCTTAGTTAAAGAACTTTCTGAGTTACCACTCATCCCTCTCTCATCATGAGAGTGTTTCTTCTGGAGTTCAGCATCAACAGAGTCTTAACTGAACGATAAATTACTTCATTATCATGTTTTCAACCCCCAAGTACACAAGTTCTGATTTTGGACATGCAGTCTTTGGAGCAGGTGGTAAATGAAATATAAGATGTGCTAAAGTAAGCTGCCTAATTCTGCTATGTCATCATATCACATATATTTTGAATCTACATATATAAATTATGCTGCTCATCTCATTTGTAGGTTGTAGCTGACACTCAAACCTCCAGTGTCTGAGTGTGTGCCCGATGGTGTTAAAATATATTCTAATCTTTGAGGGTTATTAATAACTTCGGTCAAAGCTGACTCTGAATGACTCATCTCTAACAGCTTTCCATAAACTAATCTGAACACAGAGCCTTTCATGTTAAAACAACACTGCTATAGTGTATTAAAGGAAACCAGAGCAGATATTCTTCTCATTTCACACCCTGTTTGGAGCCTCTCATAGAGTCCAGTTTTAATTAATTAACTGTGACATTCTCTATTTAATCTGCAGAAGCCATCCAAGCAGCCGAGTCTGGGGCTGAAATATGAAGCTAACATTGAAGTTTAAAAACCAGCAGTTCCTCCAGTGTCCACTAGAGTCTGTCTCCTGCAGTGAGTCAGTCCCCATAGAGCCCCATGTTAAAATGTCCAACTTTACAGCTGCAGTTCCTCCAGTGTCCACTAGAGTCTGTCTCCTGCAGTGAGTCAGTCCCCATAGAGCCCCATGTTAAAATGTCCAACTTTACAGCTGCAGTTCCTCCAGTGTCCACTAGAGTCTGTCTCCTGCAGTGAGTCAGTCCCCATAGAGCTCCATGTTAAAATGTCCAACTTTACAGCTGCAGTTCCTCCAGTGTCCACTAGAGTCTGTCTCCTGCAGTGAGTCAGTCCCCATAGAGCCCCATGTTAAAATGTCCAACTTTACAGCTGCAGTTCCTCCAGTGTCCGCTAGAGTCTGTCTCCTGCAGTGAGTCAGTCCCCATAGTAGCGGCAGTAGCTCAGTCTGTAGGGACTTGGGTTGGGAACCTGGAGGGTCGCCGGTTCAAGTCCCGGCACGGACCAAAATCCGGAAATTGGCCTGGTAGCTGGAGAGGTGCCAGTCCACTTCCTGAGCACTGCAGAGGTGCCCTTGAGCAAGGCACTGAACCCCCCCCACCAGCTCAGGAGCGCTCGCTGTGTGCAGCCCCCTCACTCTGAAACCTCTCCATTAATGTATGTACTGTACATTGGATCCTGTTTGTGCATGTGTGTGTATTTCGGCCTGTGTTTGTGTAGCATGTCATTAGACATGCAGATAAAGTATAAATTAAATTATCATAGAGCTCCATGTTAAAATAAACATGTTTACAGTCTGGTATAAAAACAGTTTGGGTCTCTAGAGCTCATTTCTCTCTTCAACTGTACGGGCTGAATGTTTATACAACTCACCTGTTTACATTATATTAAGGTGCTAGCTGTCGGCTAGGTGTCACATCAGCTAATTCAATCACTGACCTGTTTGCGCTTTATTGTACAAACAGACCGTCCAACAGGTCTGAGCTCCACTTTTTACAACCAGTCAAATTAGAACTTTATTTACATGTTAGCAACAATTAGCAGCTAGCTGAGTTTGAGAGAACGATACCTAGCTTGTTTACTGTTTGTAATACATTGATTTTTCTGTGGCGGCCCGTGCTTGGAGTCACGATTTTAGTCGATTATCTATTGTTCTTTTTATTAGTATGTAGAGAGTTGTGTACAAGCTGTCTTAGGTCTTTTATTGATTAATATTAATTTCTAGTCAGCTATAGCACCACATATTGAATTTCAGCCTCGGACATGACAGATAAATTCAATCATTTCAGTGTTTTCGTTCCTCTCCAACTTTACAAACTTGAACAGCCTGTTGAACAGCCAATCAAAGGTAGATGTCACATTTCCAATGTTCTCATCTTGTAATCTCCTGTCTACACTGACACAAAGAGTGGGCGAACTGGATAAAGTAGTTTAAGCTAAGTGCATTAACAGCCATATTCAGAGTTTCTTCACCGCTCTGTGAGGGTCGTCACGATACCTTCATCTAAACTTTGATATGATTCCTGTTCAAATCAAACAATATGGATACCTCTACGATACCAGGGCAACACAAATAGAAGTCCTGGACACCCAATATTGTTTTTTAATTATCAAAAGTTGCAGACAACCTCTTGCACACTGTCTTAATTGCACAAATATGTTGGCAATGTTTCAGTAACATGTTGCCAGTAAACTAACTCTTGCCACTAAACAGTGTGCAAGAGTTTGCTTGCAATTTCATTCCACTCCTTAACACCTCTTATGAAATAGATGCAGTTTTATATTAATAGTGGTGTTCAGTAAAATACCAAAGAATGTACTGTTTAAAAAAAACGTGGTGTCGAAAGGTATCAAAGTACTGAAAAATTCTGACAAGCTTACTCTCAGTAATAAAAGTCTTGGTTGTAACTGTGCGAGTAAGAGGAGTGGGAGGGGAAGTGGTGTGAACCGACTTCACACGGAGCCCTTTGTGGTTTAACCTTCAGCTTCTTTTAACCTCGCCAATGTTTTAATCAGCATCCAGAAATGATAGCGCCTTCGGCATAATGATGGAGACCGCCACTGAGGCCCGGAGGGGCTCAAAACCACCAGAGCTGCTGAGCTGCCAATCAGCGGTGGCTCCTGGACGTGGATACCAAGGGAGGCTCGTCTCCTCACCGCTGCACCAGAAACAGCCTTTTCAGAGCCAAACAAACGTGCATTAACAGAATTTTAATAGCAGATTTCCTCCAGGGCTCGTGAGCTTACAGTGCTGTGGGCCTGCTTCAAACACTCTGTTGGTTTTCTCCTCCATCAGTCTTTGTATCATTCTCTTCATATCTCTCTTCTTCATCCACCTATTAGTCTTTTTTTACTCCGCTCCACTATCTCCCATTAATAAATATTCATGGAGCCAAGGCTTCTTTGTTTTTGTGTGGTTCTCTCACAGTGATATTGCCTCAGGCATTATTGAGCGTGCCAGCCACCGGCTGTGAGCTAAAGGTCCTGATATGTATTCATAAAATTACCCATGAGGCTGTGGGCTCAAATTGCTACACTGGCGAAAAAAATAAAAAACCTCGACTGAAGTTTTGATTTCATTTTGTGTGAGAGAAAGCAGCAAACATTCTTTTATCCAACTGGAGTTTAAAGTTCTCCTTGAAATACGGTGAGGCGGGAGATATTGTTCGGCATGAATTTTATTATATTTCTTCATCCAGGTGTGAGCGGAGCAGCCGGAGCTTACCTGCAGCAGTGTGTGTCTGACCTCTGCAGTAATGGGATTCTGATTGACACCGTGGGTAGCAGGCGACATATTGCGCCTCCCCCCTGATGATGGCAGCAACAACAAACAAAAACAAAGCAGCCCGGTACCCTGCTCCTCACACTGAATGCCCTTTTCCTTCCTATCAATGAAGCCACTATTCACATAATTCCACTCAGCCTACAACTCTCCGTTTTGCTCACTGAGGCTTCAAAGCCAAAAAGTATCAGCCAGTAATTAATAGTAATTATCCATAATCCAAGCCTACAACATCCCCGACACACAAAGCTGCTGATCCCAACAAATTGAGCAGACTAAACTCAACATGGTGCTTAAGTGGGTTAACGAAGTGAAGCAATTAAATTTCAATCTAACGCCCAGGTGTTTTCGTAGCAAGCCAATTGGGTCAAAGGCTCGGTTAATAAACGCCTTTTTAGCTCGTGTTTGTGCTCAGTGTGAGCTGTAAATGAGCAACAACACAACGGGAGGGGCGGGCGGCAGGTTGGTAAGGGGGGAGGGGTGGGGCGGTTGTTCTGAGAACGCTCCGGCTTAATTATATGTGATGAAGATGAAATGAAAACGCAGGAGAGGCTGCTGAAAATGTCTGCAGGCCATGTGTGTATGAATGATTACACAACACACACAATCAAATGTTTGCATGATAAAACTGTCCCACCTGATCCTCCCTAACAAACAAACAAACACACACACACACACACACACACACACACACACACACTACAAACAGAGGACCATCATTCTACACTGACAAAGTGAGGACCTGTGTCTCTGGTCACTTTAAAATGAGAAAAGCATTTTTTCCTTGAAGCCGTTGATCATGAGGTCATTTAAAGTCAGTTTATAATGTTTTTTTTACAAAATGACTTTTTCAGACCAAAAGAATAACGTTTGATTGCTGCCTCATTTCTGTTTATTCCCATTTGTGTATTGAACCCACAAATACTTGAATTTCCCTCGGGATCAATAAAGTATCTATCTATCTTATATCAGCCCTTGCAGATCTACCAGAAGCTGATCATTGTTGAGGCCTGACTGAGAAGCAGTTTCAATGTTTCTTACAACTCACACTAAAGTCGGCTGAAATCTGTCTGACTACAGCAACATGAGCCCAAAATAAACAGATTTAACTGAGATTTATTGACAATGAGCAGGCTGAAAGGATGCTGGAATAACTACTTCATGATGAGGAATTGTTAAAAGTCTTCATCCATGTTTTTTCAGGTCTGTGTGCAAGAAAAACAAACTTAAAATGCTTGTTCTTTGAATGGAGTTTGGTTTTAACAAACAGCACATATATCTCCAGCCTTAAATGATACCGCCATGTTGTTGTTTTAATAAGAATTATTTGCTGAACTTTCTAGGCTGCACGGTGGTACAGTGGTTAGCACTGTCGCCTCACAGCAAGAAGGTTCCTGGTTTGAATCCCTGTCAGACAGGATCCTGTCTGTATGGAGTTTGCATGTTCTCCCTGTGCGAGTACTCTGGTTTTCTTACCACAGTCCATAGACCTGCTTGTTAAGCTAATTGGTGACTTTAAATTGCCCGTAGGTTTGAGCGTCTGTCTGTCTGTCTGTCTGCATGTCAGCTCTGTGATTAAATGGCGACCAGTCCAGGGTTTACCCCACCTCTCGCCCAATGAAAGCTGGGATAAACTCTAGCCCCCCCAGAACGGGACAAGTAGTGTAGAAAATGGATGGATGGTGTGCTTTCACAAACACCTCTACAGACGTTTAATCTACTCTGCTCTCCCTGTTGACATGTGACCTGCAGCTGCCGTCTGTATCGGCTTAAAACAGATCCTCCTGCCTGCTGACGTGTTACCTGCTAATTGCCTCCTCTACCTCTTTCCTCCCTGGCCTGCAGTGCATTGTGGGAAGTGGCAGGAGTGAGATCTCAGCTCCAGATCTCCTGGGATGGACCTTGGCCCCAAACCTCCCCCTAATT
>CM036551.1:27003535-27006035 GCA_020745685.1 Tautogolabrus adspersus | reverse complement strand
TCATTTCAAAATAAGATGAAATGACAGCAGGAAGTATTCACACGTGATCACTGGTCTTGATTTAAAGTTGGACGCTGCAGGGCGGGATGTTGCTCGAGTTCTTCAACGTTTCAATCTACAGTCATCGTTTCATCGGTGACGTTAAAACCCTCCTGATCGTCCGTGTTTCAGCGCCAGCATCGAACTAACACTACAGCGTGAACGAAGCAAAGTCAAAGAGTTAGACGACCTCACGAAGCTAAACGCCGCACAGCATCGGACATTTTAAAAACGGAAATGATGTCACGGCGAGCAGAAGCAGGGACTCGTCTTCAATCCTCTCTTATAGACTTTCATGTCATCTCTTCTTATTTCTTTTTGTCTTTTTATTATTTCCTCTGAACACTTCATCGCTGCTTTTTATCATTTATTGATTCATCTCTTCTGGTTGACTTCAGGTGCTTTAAACTTCAGGTACTTTAAACTTCAGGTACTTTAAACTTCAGGTACTTTAAACTTCAGGTACTTTAAACTTCAGGTACTTTAAACTTCAGGTACTTTAAACTTCAGGTACTTTAAACTTCAGGTGCTTTAAACTTCAGGTGCTTTAAACTTCAGGTGCTTTAAACTTCAGGTGCTTTAAACTTCAGGTACTTTAAACTTCAGGTGCTTTAAACTTCAGGTACTTTAAACTTCAGGTACTTTAAACTTCAGGTACTTTAAACTTCAGGTACTTTAAACTTCAGGTACTTTAAACTTCAGGTACTTTAAACTTCAGGTACTTTAAACTTCAGGTACTTTAAACTTCAGGTACTTTAAACTTCAGGTACTTTAAACTTCAGGTGCTTTAAACTTCAGGTGCTTTAAACTTCAGGTGCTTTAAACTTCAGGTGCTTTAAACTTCAGGTACTTTAAACTTCAGGTGCTTTAAACTTCAGGTACTTTAAACTTCAGGTACTTTAAACTTCAGGTACTTTAAACTTCAGGTACTTTAAACTTCAGGTGCTTTAAACTTCAGGTGCTTTAAACTTCAGGTACTTTAAACTTCAGGTGCTTTAAACTTCAGGTGCTTTAAACTTCAGGTACTTTAAACTTCAGGTACTTTAAACTTCAGGTACTTTAAACTTCAGGTACTTTAAACTTCAGGTACTTTAAACTTCAGGTGCTTTAAACTTCAGGTACTTTAAACTTCAGGTGCTTTAAACTTCAGGTACTTTAAACTTCAGGTACTTTAAACTTCAGGTGCTTTAAACTTCAGGTACTTTAAACTTCAGGTGCTTTAAACTTCAGGTACTTTAAACTTCAGGTGCTTTAAACTTCAGGTACTTTAAACTTCAGGTGCTTTAAACTTCAGGTACTTTAAACTTCAGGTGCTTTAAACTTCAGGTACTTTAAACTTCAGGTACTTTAAACTTCAGGTACTTTAAACTTCAGGTACTTTAAACTTCAGGTACTTTAAACTTCAGGTACTTTAAACTTCAGGTGCTTTAAACTTCAGGTGCTTTAAACTTCAGGTGCTTTAAACTTCAGGTGCTTTAAACTTCAGGTGCTTTAAACTTCAGGTACTTTAAACTTCAGGTGCTTTAAACTTCAGGTGCTTTAAACTTCAGGTGCTTTAAACTTCAGGTGCTTTAAACTTCAGGTACTTTAAACTTCAGGTGCTTTAAACTTCAGGTACTTTAAACTTCAGGTACTTTAAACTTCAGGTAGTTTAAACTTCAGGTGCTTTAAACTTCAGGTACTTTAAACTTCAGGTACTTTAAACTTCAGGTGCTTTAAACTTCAGGTACTTTAAACTTCAGGTACTTTAAACTTCAGGTAGTTTAAACTTCAGGTGCTTTAAACTTCAGGTACTTTAAACTTCAGGTGCTTTAAACTTCAGGTGCTTTAAACTTCAGGTACTTTAAACTTCAGGTACTTTAAACTTCAGGTACTTTAAACTTCAGGTACTTTAAACTTCAGGTGCTTTAAACTTCAGGTACTTTAAACTTCAGGTGCTTTAAACTTCAGGTGCTTTAAACTTCAGGTACTTTAAACTTCAGGTGCTTTAAACTTCAGGTACTTTAAACTTCAGGTGCTTTAAACTTCAGGTGCTTTAAACTTCAGGTGCTTTAAACTTCAGGTGCTTTAAACTTCAGGTGCTTTAAACTTCAGGTACTTTAAACTTCAGGTGCTTTAAACTTCAGGTGCTTTAAACTTCAGGTGCTTTAAACTTCAGGTGCTTTAAACTTCAGGTGCTTTAAACTTCAGGTGCTTTAAACTTCAGGTACTTTAAACTTCAGGTACTTTAAACTTCAGGTACTTTAAACTTCAGGTACTTTAAACTTCAGGTGCTTTAAACTTCAGGTGCTTTAAACTTCAGGTGCTTTAAACTTCAGGTGCTTTAAACTTCAGGTGCTTTAAACTTCAGGTGCTTTAAACTTCAGGTGCTTTAAACTTCAGGTGCTTTAAACTTCAGGTGCTTTAAACTTCAGGTACTTTAAACTTCAGGTACTTTAAACTTCAGGTACTTTAAACTTCA
>CM036551.1:26981035-26998535 GCA_020745685.1 Tautogolabrus adspersus | reverse complement strand
TAACAGCACTGGGCAGCTCCTTCAGTGGCAGGCTTCACCACCCGCGGTGTCTGAAGGAGAGATACCGCAGCTCCTTCCTTCCTGCTGCAGTCACACTGTTCAACCAAGCCTTGTTAGAGCCCGATATGTAACAACGACCCCAAATGTTATAAAAAAAATGTAATAAAAGCTGAAATGTAATAACTGGTCGATAATGTAACAAAACGCTGAGCCCAAAACGGAATAACTTTTTGCCCAGTTGTTACACTATTAGGAGAAAACATATTTGCCTGCTCCATAACGTAATAACTTGTTACGTATCGGGCTCTAACAAGCCTGCTCCCAGTAGATCACAAAACTTACCCACAAACTGGACCATTCACTTAAACCTCTGTGCAATAATGAATGCTGTATTCTGTCATCACTACCTGCTTTTATTTACATTGCAATAATAATTTATGAGACTAGTTAATGTTGTATAAAAGTATCATCCAGCCAATCCTTCTATACTGTTCTCCCTGTTTCATGACAATGCTCACAGTCAAAAACCGGAACATGTTCACTAAAATAGCCTCCATAGCAGCTAAAATCATTGGTCTCCCCACTCCCAACCTCACACAGTTAAACACTAAGGCCATTACACGCATCGCACAGGCAATAACACAGGACCACACCCATCCACTGCACCATTGCTTCTCCCTGTTACCCTCTGGTCGACGATACAGGTCCATCAGATACAACAGAGTACGTTTTAAAAACAGTTTAATCCCCACAGCCATCAATACTCTGAACAATATGTGATCATGGTCTGAAATAGACATCTGTACTTTGCCAAAACAATGACTGTAGTGTGTTATATGTGTGAGTGTGTGCTACAGTGTCTCCCTGCCTGTACAGCTGTGAAAATGAATTTCCCCACGGGGACAATAAAGTAACTAACTAACTAACTAACTAACTAACTAACTAACTAACTAACTAACTAGTTGTGCAATAACATGTTCATCCTCATATGCACTGTGTGCATGATAGTGATCTGTTTATACAGACTAACATCTGTAAGTAACAGCTGTAGCCTGTTACTGACTCTTTATAACTTTATTCGATGTATATTTTTTACATTTTATTTGTTTTAATATTTTCTATTGAACTTATTTCTGCGCTGTGTGCTTGTTCTTCTGTTGACTATCCTGCTTTGCTGCTGTAACACTGAACATTTCTCCGTTCGTGATAAAGGATTATCTTATCTTATCATAAACTCACGTCAGGAAATGAAGACGTTCCAACTTGTTGTTTGGAATAAAGACCTTTGAATGTTTGACGAGGAAGCTGTGTGTGGATGTTAACGCTGTGAAAGCTGTCAAATGTTTGAGCGTAACACTTCCTGAATCTGTTGAACGTTAAATTACAAAAACATCATGTATAAAGGAACGCGTCCTATGGAGCATCTTATCATCATTTCCCTGCTCGAGAGTCTTTAAATAAAGAGTGAGAAGGCTGCGTGATTCTGTCTTAAACAAACTAAAAATAAATCTGAGCAGTTTGAGAGAAGAACGATAAAATCAGCCACTTTAGAGTCAGCGTTCAAAACAACACGAGTTGATTTCTGTCACACACGATGTTATCTCTGTGAAGAAAATAAAGTGTTCTCTTCAGATTAACTTCTTTATCGGAGCTGTTTACGCCCGGGGTAGGAAACATTCACGTCTTCTACTCAGGACTTTAACGTGTCCCTAACAACACGTCTTAAACCAGCATGTGGAGTGGCGAGGAGACGAGCAAAGAATGGTTCAAAGGTCACACATTTAGCAGCTCCGTGCTAAATGTCTTTCATGAACATTGATGACAATCTGAGGAGGTTAAAGTTCATTCTTGTCATGCTAATTTGTGTCCAGGTGATTTTTAATGAATTATTTGATGCTATATAAAGGAGTATAACATCATGATTGAAAAGCTGCGTTGACCAATGAGGCTCGTGCGTTGCTGTGTGCTCAGGATAATCAGAGTAGACGAGGGAGGTGAGAGGAAACGTAACGAACACGAAACACAAGCGTCAGTGAACGTTCCATAACCGTGAGAGTCTGCTTCAAACCCACACAAGAATCTGTTCTGCTGTGGTCTGAACCCACCTGAGCGACCTTTGACCTTTAGCAGGAAGTTTGATGTGTTAGAGGAAGGGACGGGACATTAATGCTGCAGCCGATCTCTCCTGCACAATCAGCGCGTGTCATAGCAGTATTTTAGCTCCACTTTTGTACAAGGGGAGGACTTTAAAACGTGGCGTCCATCTTTAATCACAGTCAATAATTTAAAGGTCTCACTGACTTTGTTGTAGAGGCACGCTGCTGGCCGAGTTTAATCTGCAGCCCCTCGTCTTAATGAAAGCTAATTAAGCATCTGAACCAAGACTTGATTGACAGGAACCATGTCAGTGTGCAGGATATTTTCGTCCCGTCATCCAGGAGTTCTCCTCCGTCCTCGTCCCCCTCCATGAAGGACACAAACGTGGTGACGGCGGCGTGATGAAGCCAGCAGCAGCCGATGATGTTCACAGACAGCTGAGGCCTCCAGATATGTGACGCCGTGTTCTCCTGCTGCAGCTCATGTTCCACCCATCACATGTTAAACACACCGTCTTTACCTCCAAGGCGCTCATGTGCACCGCTGGGAGAAACTCTGCAGCTGGAAATATCTGGGCGGGCTGGGGGGCGGATTCTATATTAACACCTCAGCATGGACGGGGGAGGGGTTGTGTGAAAAGGACCTCCCTTCAGACACACACCGTACGCACACAGACACTCACACACAAACAGTACTGACATTTTGTTAAAATGATATCCGGGGCTATACTCAAAACATTCGGGGCTTGAGCCCCGGTAAAAATGAGCTGGCCTGCCTTGTTGTCTTTCTGGTCCATATTAAACATTAAAGTCTTTAAATGATAGAATCATTGTCTCCTCACATGCATTGATAGTTTAGCTTTTTCTAATTTAATACCTAAGAATATTATTAATGTTTCATATTCTATAAACTCTGCACAACCTGAGCTCTGAGGTACGGTGGCCCTGAAGGTCAACTGCAAAATCATTTCACTGAACACAGAAATATTTAAATATGCACAAATATTTAAAGTTAGTTTTAATTAAGTTTTGAGTTTTTTTGTAAAAATATGTAAAGTAACACAAAAATATTTCACTACGTGCGAACAATTCTTAAAACATTTCATGACATACAAAATACATTTTTTTAAATGCAAACATTTTTAGTTCATGAAATATATTTATCTGTTTTTTTGCGTTTCATGTAGAGTTTGTGTTTAAAATGTTGTCTGATGATTTATTTCACGAAATCGTTGCACATTTTACAAAATGTTTTTTAAGTTTCATGACATCATCAACCTTTTATTAAATGTTTCTTGCATCTTAAAGTTCACATCTCCTCCTCCTCTTCAGTGTAAATAAGTCTCAGAGCTCCTCAAAACATGTGTGTGAAGTGTCTTGTTCTAAATCCACTCTGATCCTGTATTTGATCATGCCTATAAACCCCTCTATTTCAGCCCTGCTCAGAACAGGCTGTTTCTGTGTCTGTAGCTTTAAATGTAAATGAGCTGTGTCTGACCACGCCCCTCTCTGGAAGGGCTTGGGTGGCTCGGGCTTTCTCGCTCCATGCCCTATTGTTTACGGTGAGAAGGCAGACTCAGAGGGCAGAACAAACACCTAGCTGTGGGAGTGTCACCCACCTGGGGGAGGGGTTACTGCCCTTTGTGATGTCATGAAGGGAAAATCTCCAAACGGCCTGTTTGAGCTAACTGAATAATATCATTACGAAGATGATGACTCAGCAAAGCCAGGTACAGGTAAAAACTTGAGTAGTGAGGGCTGATATTTGGTGTGGCACTTCACTGAAGTAAAAAGAGGAACACAAAGTCAAAGATTGATATTAAAAAGCTAAATCTACTTCAGATAACAGGGCTCAGAGTCGGGTACAGCCCTGATCCAGCAGCACAGTAAATCTTCAGAGGATCCACAGACCTTCAAAGAGAAGAGTGATGATATTTCAGCAGCAAACTGGAGGTCACCGGTTAATAAAGCATCCTGAGCTCCGAGTCCCGGTGGAGCCGTGAGTGTAGGAAGAGCGCTCGCAGCCTCAAACTGAACCGACTCCAAACACAGCAGAAATAAATAAAAGAAGTGTTTCCTGCTCCGAGGACGAGGAGGAGGAGGAGGAGGAGGATGAAAAGAGCAGAGAGGAGAGGAGGGCGAAGGTCGGAGGAGAGAGTCAGAGGATGGAATAATTTAATTTGACTCTGTTTGTTATCTAATCAGTCCATTCACAGAAAAACAACACACCACGCAGAGCAGTGAATCACTCACTGCAGAGCAGAACTCAAATACTGTCTCAAATACACATGCTTCAAAAAAGCTGAAAATGTTTCAGGATGCAGGAAATACTCAAACTGTACGAAGAGACGGACTTTTAAATGAACTCAAAGGACGGTCACAAAGTGGTCTTCAGAGGGACAGGGAAAAAGACGGGGAAGTCTCAATGTGCTTTTATTTTGAAAGGAGGTGTTGTAGGTTTATTGATACTCTGAGGTGACGGTAGATGGCAGTCGATCGTACACGCCTCACAGGTGAGCAGGTCTGCTGCACTAGTCATAACGATGATAATGGGACGATCATCGTTTCATGAGCAGAAACTGTATCTGTCAGTGTGGACAGCAGCGTGACAGCCTGATGGACGGGGACACAGTGAACTGGAGTCTGATTACAACCACACACAGAACATCAACACGTCCTGGATTTCCTCTCTGACAAAGCGTCTCAGAGTTCCTCGACTGTAAATATGACAGAGTCATATATTAGACTCTTTAAAGAACACGACTAAACCGCTCTCTGCTGCTCAAACAAAAGGCTGAGGGGTCCGACTGCAGCCGTGCACCAACACGTGCGTTGACAGATGGTCACAGATATCTGAACCAATCTCCCGCTCCGTCCTAAAAACAATGACGGATGCAGAGAGCTGATTAAAAAGAGAAAGGCAGCAGAAGTGCAGAGTACAGCGGAAGGTAAAAAGACGCTTATGGTGGCAGACAGAGAGCGACTAAGGAGGCCAGACAAGTGGAATGACTTATTCAGGAGAGGAGTGGGCAGGAGAAACATGAAATTAGCACAAATAGATTATCTGTCGACCGGCGGGCGGCCTGAGAGCCAGCCCAGCGCTGAGGAGGTGGAGGAGGAGGGGGGAGGAAAGCAGATTGACTCCTTGTTTGTTCGTCCCTGAGGGGGGGGGGAGAGCCGATAGAGCCATCACTCACCAAATTGCTGATCTGTAGTTGAAACAGCTGCAACCGAAGCAGACGCGCACTGAGCTGCACAGCAATTAGACGGCCCGACACTCTGACCCTCGCTCTGAGGAGAGATGGACCGTCTCACGGCGTTCTGTGTTTCTCACACGAGTTCTACTTTTGGACTTTAGTGGGCTGACAGAGTGTGGACGGGTGCTAAAAGAAAACAGAGCGGTTTGCTCACAGCAAGCTGGAGTACCCGGAGAGAACCCACGCATGCACGGGGAGAACATGCAAACTCCACACAGAGAGGCTCCTGTCAGACGGGGATTCAAACCAGGAACCTCCTCGCTGTGAGGGGACAGCACTAACCACTGCACCGACATTCAGCCTAGACAAGAATCAGATATAAAATAAATACTGGCATTATAAGAATCATTATTAATCTTTATTCTCGGCCGTACTGAGAAGTTTTAGTTCCTAAATTTCTGATTATTTCCCCGGTATCGTCGCACATTTAAACATCTCTCTTCTCGAATAGATCTTTAAAAGGGTGAGAGCTGCGTGACGGCTGGGTGAGAGCTGCGTGGCGGCTGGGTGAGAGCTGCGTTAGAGCTGCGTGACGGCTGCGTGAGAGCTGCGTGACGGCTGGGTGGCGGCTGGGTAAGAACTGCGTGAGAGCTGCGTGGCGGCTGGGTGACGGCTGGGTGAGAACTGCGCGAGAGCTGCGTGACGGCTGCGTGAGAGCTGCATGACGGCTGCGTGAGAGCTGCGTGAGAGCTGCGTGAGAGCTGTGTGACGGCTTGGTGATGGCTTCGTGATGGCTGCGTGAGAGCTGCGTGACGGCTGCGTGACGGCTGGGTGAGAGCTGTGTGACGGCTTGGTGATGGCTGCGTGATGGCTGCGTGAGAGCTGTGTGACGGCTTGGTGATGGCTTCGTGACGGCTGGGTGAGAGCTGCGTGAGAGCTGCGTGATGGCTGCGTGGCGGCTGCGTGAGAGCTGTGTGACGGCTTGGTGATGGCTTCGTGACGGCTGGGTGAGAGCTGCATGAGAGCTGCGTGGCGGCTCCTGCACGCACGTCATGGTATTGACACAGGCTGCTCCTGCACGGGTATCACAGACTGCATGCCTGCCGTGTGAGTGACTTCTGTCTTTCTCTTTAATTTCTACCCAAAATAAACCCATAAACTTTATATTCTAAACATTTCTGTGCGTTATAACCGGTCTCGACTATGTCTTGGTCTTGGTTAGTGTGGTCTTGACTACATCACTAGAATCTAGATCCTCATATTTTGAAGCAGAGGGCGGTGAACACGCTGTCTTAATGATCCTTTCATAAAATGTGAAGTCAAATATTTAACCACAAGTGAACAGACCTCTGTAGCTTTACGACCAGACCCGGAGTTGTCCGTCAGATTATTACAACATGCTGGCGTACAGTATCAATGTTTCCGTGTCTTTGCACAGAGATGAAGAGAATCGGGGGCTCAGGATGGCCTGTGTTTCTAACCACCAGCCGTCCCCCGGGTGAACGTGTCCACCCTGCAGAGTGATTGTGAACCCTTCAGATCCTGATAAAGCCTCACACACATATATGCATTGTAAATTGAATCACGACTCCCACCGGCCCCGGGAATAAATTGGTGAGACTTTGGTTCTCTGTATGAACTCAGGGTGGAAACAACCTGGAATTACAATTCTCAATATGGATCTTAAATTATATCTATGCAGTGTTAAGGAGGTTCAGAAGAAACAGCACGTGTCTGTTGTGACATTATTTAAAGCTTAGGCGCGTGAAAGATATTGTCCTTGAAAATGTTGGCTTTTAAAACCCATGAATGTGGTGTGATTCATGTTTCAGCAGAGCCAGTGTCCTCTGTGTTAGGTGCATTCTTTGGCTGTGTGGTGTTTTCTGCAGGTGTGTAGTCCGCGTGCATCCCCTGAGTGGTGGTGCAGAAATGGAATGGGGCTGGGTCCATGTGTATAATTCAAGACAGGGACCCCGAAACCCTTCAGGGACAAGTCTACTCTGCAGCCAAGAAATAGAGCGAGACGGAGCAGAGAGAAAACAGACGGGGAGAGTGAGAGAGAGAGAGAGAGAGAGAGAGAGAGAGAGATCCTTGAGTTGCATGTATCTTCTCCAGCTTTAATTACACTGTATTGATCACAGGAGGAGGAGGAGAGACAGTTTGCCAAATTGCATGCTTCAGTTACTGTAAAGCATGTAAAGAAAGACAGGCAGAGACATTCTGCCAAAGTCATACAGTAGATAATTAAAAAATCATCTCCCTCTTCTCTCTCTCTCTGTGTGCACACTCAGCGCGGCTGATACAATATAACAGAGAGCGTGTCCGATTCGTTTAAGTCAGCGCGTAGTCGGCTTTGTTCACATCCATCTCACAGCTCCATGCTTGGTTTCATTTTAAATTCTTTGCATCGATTTTTCTCCCCGGTGCCTCTGGTCCGGTTCCTCCTCGTAATCGACCATAATAGAAAGTTCATGCATGACACTCCTGGATTCTCTGCGACAACTTGAGCTACAAACAGAGAGAGACGCAGAGAGGTCTGATCCTGCAAACTTCTTACACTCCTTTTCAATCTTTGCTAGGTTGACCTACTTTGGCAAGGAGCTTAGGTTCCTGTCTTTGTTTCTCACACTGAAAATCTGCAAGCTCTCCTACTGTATCTCCCTGCACACCCCTCTCCCCCCTTTCTCCCCCTCTGATCCAGAAGGATAGCAGCTGAGTCCAGCACACTGAAATATTCCACATCCAACCTCCCTGCCCTGCAAAATCGCTCCCGCCAAGTCTCCGAGAACCGTATTCTGGGGTTAAGGAGCTTATGTCTCGTATACGACGCATGGAGAAAGGGGCTGAGCAGTGATTCTCCATGGGAGGGGAGGGGAGGGGAGGAGGGGTAGAAGAGTGAAGCCTCTCTGTGTTGAGTATGTCTCATTATGTTTGAACTGTGTGTTACCTTTGGTAAACAGTGGGGAACATTTCTCAGGCGGGCGTCGTCTTAAAGCAGCGGGCTGGTAAACCGCGGCGGTCGAACATTTCTCAAATCTACAGCCCCACAGGGAGGAGTGAGTCCGGTCATGATTAGTCAGGAAGAATAAATAATCTGCATTTTGATGACAGCTCCCTTCGTTTCAGCGCCTGTTGAATGGATGCAGCGTCCAACTCTTTTGTGTGGGTAAATTCCCTCCAGTTATTTTGGCTGAATGACCTTCTCAATCACAGGAAAAGTCAGGAATTCAATTTGTGAGTGAAGCATTCATTATCATGGAGCCTTTATGCTCGGGGGTACCTGCACACTCACACAGCCTCCGAGCCGTGTGGAACACCACTCTGCTTCATTTAATGGAGTATTCAAGAAATCAACAAATTAGTGTGTCATTAAACAGCTTGGGGGCATTTTCAGTTTTCATTTGAATAATGTCACAGCAGCAGAAATATTGCAGTACGACCAGCAGGCTGTTTGAGGAGGGGGGGGGCTTCCTCCTTTAGCACCTCCTCACTGCACACAGCCCGGTCAGCGACCCCGTGGTCAAATACCTGAGTCAGTAGGTTTACTGCTAAGTTATTTCTGCACGCTGTCATTGATTTAATATTTCAATGTGGTGTTAAAGGTCCGACCAATGAGATGTGTAGTGAGTGAGATGATAAAGTGAGCTTACTCTATGATCAGACATTAAGGAAACATGCTATGTTGAAGTGCTGGCTTCTCTGACAACAATGCAGCAGCCAGTATGTCCTCCTTCTAACTTTAGATTCTGGTCCTGAATGGTCTGGATTTGTTTGGACCAGAGAAGGTAGGCGGTTTTAAGGCACCCCCACACGGCCGTTTTGGACGCCCCTCGGTTTGCCAGATATGAGAGCAGTTATCAGGTCAAACCAACAGGTGTTGCAGCGATGGAAGCGGGCAAGAGAACTGGTTCAGATAGAAGTGATTGTACCCGACCTAAAAAGCCTCTGCATGTTTCTAATAAGCTCCACGAGCAGAAACGTGCTCAAACTAGGATCAATATTGGAGATGCTTTTGAAAAATGGAGAGAGGTTAGAACACAGAAAGGTTTACAGACCGATGCAGAGCTGGCTAAACACTGAAGCTTCAGTGTCCACCACATGGTGACCTGCGTGAGCATCCACTCTAGAGAGGAGGGGGGGGGGGGAGACAGCTCTCTACGATGTTTTGAATATTTAAATCTGTGATTGTCTTCTGCACGACTCATTGATCCTTAATACAACATCTTTCTTCATAGTACTGGAGACATGACAAAGGTCTTCTTGTGCTTTCATCTCTTTTAGTTCAAAATGAACCCCCCTGAGTTCGACTATTTGTCAAACACGACCGCAGTGACAACATCTGTGTTCTCATTATTATATGAAATGATGACATGATGCTAATCTGCACACTCTGCTGAACAGACCCTGATTTATTCTGTTCACTCGACCTCATTGATGAGACAAACTGATGTTGTGACAGCAGCTTTGTTGTCTGACTTCAACACTTCCTCTCATATCTCTGAACTGTTGTGATGTTACGCCACTCTGCTCTTCTGCTCCGCCAGCTTCTCATGTGTGAGAAAGCAAAACAAGAGTAATTAAATCTTCATTCCTTCACCCCTACAACCACAGTCACATCTGTTCAACGGAGAACGCACACAATGTTTAACACATCCACTAAGGTCTATGCCCCAGTGACTCTTTTTGTTGCTCAAAGAAGAAGCCTTTTGCACAAAATGCTATAATGGCGTCTTGTTTTCGTGTTATATGACCCTCTGTGGATCCCGTAAATCAAAGACTAATTACAACGAGCAGTGACCTGACGGGCAGAAATGCTACTTCTAATGTTTTCTACGGGCTAATAGACAGCTGAGTGAATCTGGTGTCAGGAATAGAGTGAATCAGCACGCCGTAAACAGCACGGTTAATTAAGACGTGCTGACAACTGGCAAACTCCGGACATCCTTATAGATCCGCCGCCTAATTGGAAAGAATGGTAACGGTAAACGCATCGTTCCTCACTATTGGAAAACTAGACTGTCACTGCAGCAAAACCAGAAAACAAAACCTCAGAGCTATCAGCAAAGAGAGGCGTCATCACGTGACCAATCAGCAAAGAGAGGCGTCATCACGTGACCAATCAGCAAAGAGAGGCGTCATCGCGTGACCAATCAGCAAAGAGAGGCGTCATCACGTGACCAATCAGCAAAGAGAGGCGTCATCACGTGACCAATCAGCAAAGAGAAGCGTCATCACGTGAACAATCAGCAAAGAGAAGTTTCATCACATGACCAATCAGCAAAGAGAGGCGTCATCACGTGACCAATCAGCGAAGAGAAGCGTCATCACGTGACCAATCAGCAAAGAGAAGCGTCATCACGTGACCAATCAGCAAAGAGAAGCGTCATCACGTGACCAATCAGCAAAGAGAAGCGTCATCACGTGAACAATCAGCAAAGAGAAGCGTCATCACGTGACCAATCAGCAAAGAGAAGCGTCATCACGTGAACAATCAGCAAAGAGAAGTTTCATCACGTGACCAATCAGCAAAGAGAAGCGTCATCACGTGACCAATCAGCAAAGAGAAGTTTCATCACATGACCAATCAGCAAAGAGAGGCGTCATCACGTGACCAATCAGCAAAGAGAAGCGTCATCACGTGACCAATCAGCAAAGAGAAGCGTCATCACGTGACCAATCAGCAAAGAGAGGCGTCATCACGTGACCAATCAGCGAAGAGAAGCGTCATCACGTGACCAATCAGCCTAGAGAAGCGTCATCACATGACCAATCAGCAAAGAGAAGCGTCATCACGTGACCAATCAGCCTAGAGAAGCGTCATCACATGACCAATCAGCAAAGAGAAGCGTCATCACGTGACCAATCAGCAAAGAGAAGCGTCATCACGTGACCAATCAGCAAAGAGAAGCGTCATCACGTGACCAATCAGCAAAGAGAAGCGTCATCACGTGACCAATCAGCAAAGAGAAGTTTCATCACATGACCAATCAGCAAAGAGAGGCGTCATCACGTGACCAATCAGCGAAGAGAAGCGTCATCATGTGACCAATCAGCAAAGAGAAGCGTCATCACGTGACCAATCAGCAAAGAGAGGCGTCATCACGTGACCAATCAGCAAAGAGAAGCGTCATCACGTGACCAATCAGCAAAGAGAAGTTTCATCACATGACCAATCAGCAAAGAGAGGCGTCATCACGTGACCAATCAGCAAAGAGAAGCGTCATCACGTGACCAATCAGCAAAGAGAAGTTTCATCACATGACCAATCAGCAAAGAGAGGCGTCATCACGTGACCAATCAGCAAAGAGAAGCGTCATCACGTGACCAATCAGCAAAGAGAAGCGTCATCACGTGACCAATCAGCAAAGAGAAGCGTCATCACGTGACCAATCAGCAAAGAGAAGCGTCATCACGTGACCAATCAGCAAAGAGAAGTGTCATCACGTGACCAATCAGCAAAGAGAGGCGTCATCACGTGACCAATCAGCAAAGAGAAGTGTCATCACGTGACCAATCAGCAAAGAGAAGTGTCATCACGTGATCAATCAGCAAAGAGAAGTGTCATCACATGACCAATCAGCAAAGAGAAGTGTCATCACATGACCAATCAGCCTAGAGAAGCGTCATCACGTGACCAATCAGCAAAGAGAAGTGTCATCATATGACCAATCAGCAAAGAGAAGTGTCATCATATGACCAATCAGCAAAGAGAAGTGTCATCATATGACCAATCAGCCTAGAGAAGTGTCATCATATGACCAATCAGCCTAGAGAAGTGTCATCACGTGACCAATCAGCAAAGAGAAGTGTCATCACATGACCAATCAGCAAAGAGAAGTGTCATCACATGATCAATCAGCCTAGAGAAGCGTCATCACATGACCAATCAACAAAGAGAAGTGTCATCATATGACCAATCAGCCTAGAGAAGTGTCATCATATGACCAATCAGCCTAGAGAAGTGTCATCACATGACCAATCAGCAAAGAGAAGTGTCATCACATGATCAATCAGCCTAGAGAAGCGTCATCACATGACCAATCAACAAAGAGAAGTGTCATCATATGACCAATCAGCCTAGAGAAGTGTCATCATATGACCAATCAGCCTAGAGAAGTGTCATCACATGACCAATCAGCCTAGAGAAGTGTCATCACATGACCAATCAGCAAAGAGAAGTGTCATCAAATGACCAATTAGCAAAGAGAAGTGTCATCACATGACCAATTAGCAAAGAGAAATGTCATCAAATGACCAATTAGCCTAGAGAACTGTCATCACATGACCAATCAGCAAAGAGAAGTGTCATCACATGACCAATCAGCCTAGAGAAGCGTCATCACATGACCAATCAGCCTAGAGAAGCGTCATCACATGACCAATCAGCCTAGAGAAGCGTCATCACATGACCAATCAGCAAAGAGAAGTGTCATCACGTGACCAATCAGCAAAGAGAAGTGTCATCACGTGACCAATCAGCCTAGAGAAGCGTCATCACATGACCAATCAGCCTAGAGAAGCGTCATCACATGACCAATCAGCAAAGAGAAGTGTCATCACGTGACCAATCAGCAAAGAGAAGTGTCATCACGTGACCAATCAGCAAAGAGAAGTGTCATCACATGACCAATCAGCCTAGAGAAGCGTCATCACATGACCAATCAACAAAGAGAAGTGTCATCATATGACCAATCAGCCTAGAGAAGTGTCATCATATGACCAATCAGCCTAGAGAAGTGTCATCACATGACCAATCAGCCTAGAGAAGTGTCATCACATGACCAATCAGCAAAGAGAAGTGTCATCAAATGACCAATTAGCAAAGAGAAGTGTCATCACATGACCAATTAGCAAAGAGAAATGTCATCAAATGACCAATTAGCCTAGAGAACTGTCATCACATGACCAATCAGCAAAGAGAAGTGTCATCACATGACCAATCAGCCTAGAGAAGCGTCATCACATGACCAATCAGCCTAGAGAAGCGTCATCACATGACCAATCAGCCTAGAGAAGCGTCATCACATGACCAATCAGCAAAGAGAAGTGTCATCACGTGACCAATCAGCAAAGAGAAGTGTCATCACGTGACCAATCAGCCTAGAGAAGCGTCATCACATGACCAATCAGCCTAGAGAAGTGTCATCACATGACCAATCAGCCTCATGGATAGTTTCTCTTCTTCAAAGTCCCCGGAACTGTTTGGTCCAAAAACACCTGAAGTTCTATAATTCACACAGACCCGACATGAGTCCACCACGAGCACAGCACTGAGCAACATAGTTACAGTGGAGAGGAGGAACTTTTACCAGGCAGAAACCTCGAGCAGAACCAATGATTAAAGAAAAGCAATGATCAGGGAAAGATCAATTTGTTTTCTGAATCACAAGTACACCAGCTCACACCTCTGCACAGCCCTGCAGGAAGGTGACAGCGTGAATGTGGAGGACACGCCTCATCCTGCCTTCTCCATCAGTCCCACCTTAACACACACATGCACACCTGCAGCTCTATGCTGTATGCTACATCATGACTGAGACAGAACGCACACATTGACCGTCCTGATTGATCGACGGCAGAACAGATTGGATCAGCTGCTAACCCAGCACAGAGGCCGTCACTCAGCGTTTGCACAAAGAATCGGGGTCTTACCTGCCCTGGACTTTGATGTCAGAGATGGCATAGAAGTATCTGGACAGGTTGTTCTCGTCCACCATGGTAGCTCCTGTGGCAGGCCTCAGGAGGCGGATCCTCAGGTCTGTGATGGTGAAGAAGTCCCTCAGGTTCTTGGTCGTGTCCAGTTGACCATAAAGTGAAGCCATGTTGTGGAGGCGGGGTCCGGCGAACAGAGCAAAGCGGTCCTTGATCTCAAAGCGAACAGTTTTATCGTACTTCCACACGTAGCCTCGAGAGTAGTCCTCGGTGCAGATGATGTCCAGCAGGGTGTGCTGGGTCAGGTCCTGGACCGTCTTGGGCTCCATGGTGAAGGCGTCCAGGCAGTCTGTGGCGTAGAACTGGTACGGCTGCCAGGTTCGTCCATAATCCAGAGACTTCTCCAGAACCATCTGTTCGGGCCGGCCTGACTCGAAGGTGAGGACGATGTCGTCCGTCAGCTCGATGGTCTTGTTCCAGGACAGGGTGATGTTGACCAGGAGAGCCTTCGGGTACTTCTTCCAGGACGTGGACTGCCAGAAGGTTGTAGGGTTACGACCCTCGATGTCGAACATGAGCTCTGGAGGGTGGGCCAGTTCTTCTGTGGTGGCGTCACATTCATTATTACACATGTACGGGTTCTCCTGCAGACAGACAAGAGGAAGAAAAGTAAAAAACAGATGTTAGTCTTTGTGATTCCACAAAACCGATATTACGCCGTCGTGGAATCAATATGAGTGTACCAAAACGTGAGGACGGCTGAGCTTAGTTACGGCACTTTTACGAAAAGGCCGTCTGAAAGGGGCTCGAGCCACTGTACACTAATCAGGCTTGTAAAACCAGTGCGGGCGTAGATTGCTATCATCACATAACCATGGCGGTGACTTGTCAATCCCAGGTAGCTCCGCCCTAACTCCTCCCCCTCTTAATGGGACCATAATGTACTAAAGGAACATCACGCTGTGTTGCAGAAGACTTATTTAAAGCAGCCAGCAGAGTCAGCCCCTGGTGGCCATTAGGAGGAATGCAGTTTTAAACACTTCTGCATTGACGTCAAAGCTACGTCCACTTCTTCTACACAGTCGCTTCGTCTCTGCAGCCGTTCATGAACATTTGAGGCCATGAGGATTTTACAGTTCATTCAACAGCTCCATTTCCCTTCTGGACTGCAAACAAACTGTTCTTAGATGACTAATGCGTCCTGAAGACAGTTTACCTTTGTTGTTGGGATCACAGGAACACCTTGTCGTCTGTGTCACTGAGTCAATAAGAACACAAACTCAGACAGATCTGAGAAACTGAGTTTATAAAAACTCGAGAGGAAAGACTTTTCCAGAGCTCATTGTTTCTTTGAGCACCTCTCGGTGTCCTGGGCTGCTCTTGCACCTCATTTCTTCTAACAATTGGATTCATTTAAAAAGAGGCTGAGCAGCTGACTTCATGTTTTTTTTTCTAACCGTTTTCATCGTCTTCGCTCTCAGAGGTTTAATAGATGTCTATTTTTATATCTGACTTGTGGCTTCGAGTGTCTTTGAAGCTGAACATTCGTCTCCCCCTGTGCTTGAAAGAGGTCTTTCCAAAAACATTTGTCCGATTTACCACAAATCATTACGAGGCGATGTTCTCTCTGTGCTCCCTGGGGGCTCCGCCGAGCTGTCGGGAGGGGGCCGGGGGTGGGGGGGCACTCCTCCAAGAGGACCTTTCAAGTGCTACAAGCTCCAATTTATCAGGACAAGATAATCCACTACTTGATTAGGTGGGAGATGTCACCCTGTGCGTGAGTGTGTGTGTGTGTGTGTGTGTGTGTGTGTGTGTGTGAGTGTGTGTGTGTGTGTGTGTGTGTGTGTGTGTGTGTGTGTGCGTGTGTGTGTGTGTGTGTGTGTGTGTGTGTGTGTGTGTGTGAGAGGACAGACAGGAGCAGGCCTCTGATGTAACACAGTCTAATGAAGCGGTGAGGCAGAGATCGAGTGAGTCAGAGGGAGAATCGGCTCCGTTCGGTTAATAAGCTTTGCAAGTTTTTCTCTGTCCTCCAAGGCAAGGTGACAATGAAACAGGTCTCCGTCAGACCCCTGACTGTCGGGGGGGGCCCATTAATATCCTGTCCTGACCGTCCCCTGCAGGCTTCTCCCAGCGCTGGACGGAAGACGGCAAAGTGGCAGTGGAAAATTCCACTTGGGTTTCAGTGTAGCGTTTCATGGTGGGAGGTTAGGTGTGCCATTAACTGCAGCATCTGGTGCGGCGTGCATCCTCGGACAGATGTGTAATAACTCACAGGTGACAGTTATGCGAGCTGAGAGGTGTGGACACACTCTGCATAGATGAGGGCCGACAGTGCTGCTGAGGGACTGCTAAAAATGAGCAGTCATTAATGGAAGACCTAAAAATATAATCCAATGACATTCAGAGCGCCAAAGAAGGTACAGATATGATATGCCTTAAATACTGTACCGGACTATGACTGTCTAAATGAAGAAGAAGTACTCTTTCTTTCTCGTGTGCATTCTTGTGATTTGCACTCTTTTCTGTTTCCATCGGTCCCTGAGAGCTTTTAAATGATTTTAGATGCTAATTTTTGATCCCTGGTTTCAAATCAGTGATTCTATTTTCCATTTGGGATTTATCTTCTAACCTGAATGAGCTCTGAGACTTATTTACACTGAAGAGGAGGAGAAGATGTGACCTTTAAGATGTAATCACTTGAACCTCGATGAGAATCTGCCCTTGATTGAACTCTGTTTGGCTCCTCCCATTAAAACGATGCACAGGTGAGCCTGAACGCCCCGTGACTTCATCAAACTCGAATGCCAGCAACGTACCCACAAAGGCTACACACACTCATATTAAGACATGCAGTGATCATCCCTCTGGAGCTCTCTGCCCATGTCTTTACGTTCCTCTGACTCTGTTGAGTCCTTCAAAAAGACGTTATGAACGCGTATGTTTAGACAGGCCTACAGGTGATCATGTCCACCTGGTCCACCTCCTGTGATCGATCTATGTTTTATGTTTGCCAATGATTGTAGCCTGGCGTAGCTGCATGTTCTGACATACGAGGGCAGCTCTCAGTTAGAGGCCTCGATGCATTTAGTGTTGATAGTTAGCGGATCAAAAATAAGGAGGAAAAGCAGCAAGATATGAAAAACACTTCAACATCTGTCCAAGAAAGACAGAAGCTGGTGTGTGTACGAGCCGTGCAGCAGATCGGCACACTGTCTCAAATATCAAGATCAAATGAGTGATTTTTAACTTCATTTATTTATCCTAACTCTGTGCACGCTTTAATCTTCTTTCTGATGTAATAATTACAAGTTGAGAATCCTCCTATCTCTGCTGTGCAGGAGTTTTGTTTAAAAATAATTAAAGTCCCGCCTCTTGTTGACGCCTGTCCCAAATAAAGGCGGGAACATTTCACAGACTGAAGAAAATAAAAACCTGAGCTATTAATAGAAGTTTTACAGTATCTACAATTTTGACAACCTTACAGGTGACATCATCAGGCGGATAAGTCCGCCCCTCACATCGGTGACGTGCTTTGAGTGTGGGCTCGTGCATGCT
>CM036551.1:26971035-26976035 GCA_020745685.1 Tautogolabrus adspersus | reverse complement strand
CCTGGACACACACACACACACACACACACACACACACACACACACACACACACACACTCGTGTGCTCATTTGCACCACCACAGAGCAGCCAACTGGCCTCAGATCAGAAATCTATGAAAACATACTGTATTTTCATAGATTTTAATAAAGCTTTCTAATGAGGACGCTTTTTAAAGAAACCATTAAATTATTCAAAGCTGAGGAATGTATTGAATAATTGTTTGAGTTAAAGGAACGATGCAGCTCCTCGTCTACCCGCTGTACGAGTATAACCAAAGTACTTCTGTGACGGGCGCTGACATGTTGCTCGTTGGAAGTCGGTGCTGTAGAGACCTGCTGGTGGAGCAGCAGTATCTATGTCCCGCCTCTTCATCTAACTAAACACACATTTAACCTCCTGCTCAAAGGTCAAAGGTCGCTCCGGCGAGTTCAGTCCACAGCAGAACAGATTCTTGTGTCGGGTTTGAAGCAGACTCTCGCGGTTATGAAAAGTTCAACGACTCTTGTGTTCGTGTTTGTTACGTTAACTCTCCCCATTCCTCCTCTACTGTGATTATCAAACGCACACAGCGACGCAGGAGCCTCATTGGTCAACACAGCTGTCAATCATAATGTTATACTCTATCAGCGTGCATCAGCAGTAACTATAACAACAGAAACAAATGTATATGACGTATAGTTTAACTTTATAGTCTGACCCATGTCTCATCTATTAACACGGAGGAGGCGGAGCTTATGACCTATACTGCAGCCAGTCAGCAGGGGGAGCCTGTCTTTCGTGGAGATGTCTTTAACACACACTCTCCGATGGCAAGTGTGTAAGATTGGTGCTCAACCCTTAATTCTACAGTTTGTGAGACAAACTAAACTGTAAATAAATGATCAAACGACTTCCTCAATCTTGATATTAACCTGCGTGACGTTAGTTCCCCTCCCACACAAACACGGTAAATATTGTCGCTCCCTCAGCTCTTTAATCTGGACCTAAAGCCGACTCCTTCAACGGTCCAGCAGATGAAAAATGCTGTTTTGTGGCACCAGAGGGGAAAATCCAACAGCGCTCTGAAGCAAACGAGCTGCAGTGTTCAAACACCTGAAGCCCCTCAGAGCGGCCGTGCAGTCGAGCGGGCGGAGGTTATGAGGCGAGACGACCAGTAAATGTCCTTGTGTATGTCGTCCATCGTGATTCAGAAGATTCACGAGCGCTAAAACAACAGTGAGGAGAACCTTCGGCACGTTGAGAGGATATAAAAACAACTTTACATCAAATGATGGTTTATAGTGAGAGAGTTGCGTTTGCCTGCCCTAATTAATAAACATAAGATCTTTCTAGAAATATTCCCTGGAGCAGAAGTCCCTGGTTGGGCATCGTTAACGTAGCCCGAGGTGTTTTCATACATGAGATATCACGCTTAGGTTTTGCCCCATGCACAAAGTCTATAGTCCTCCAAGTGGGCGGCCTGGGTTCAAGTCCGACCTGTGGCTCTTTTCCTGCATGTCATTCCTCGCTCTCTCCCGCCTACCTACTCTATCCTCTGTCCTGTCAAAAAAAAAGTCTTCAGGCGTCTACATTTCTTTCCACCGCCGCTTTAGAAATGGATCAGCGTTTTTTCCCTCCATTTCCACGTGTCATTCATCTTTTATTAAGATGACATTTCTGCAGCGAGCGAATACACGAGGGTGTGATCGATCTGCTGGCTGCTGCAGAGCGCCGTCTCTCAATCAAACTGTCCCGTCAGATAACCTGAAGACCCGACGAGCTGAAAGAAGAGCCGCCTGCAGCCATGATCATTCTCCTTATCTTTAACAGAGCGATCTCTGAGGAGTCCACATCATGAAGCTGCATCACACCCTCACCACCGCCTCCATCCTGCACCGCCATCCCGTATGTTTAATGGTATAATAACGCACTAGATCCGTTACAGAAGCCCTCCAGAGAAACATGAATCACTGTCACCTTGACCGAGCTAAGAGGCTAACCCCAGCACGGGGAGCTGCCCCGGCTTCGTCCCCATAGAGACAAACCCGAGCGGCCCGTTGCCGAGCACTCGTTATGGTCAACGCTGTTTTGGAGATTTTTTTGCTTGTTTTGTGAACATTACATACAGCTGCAGCTAACGCTACTGCTGCTGGAGCTAAACCCCACGGACAATAAATCCTTTTCTAAGAAGAAGAAATGTTAAAAGAAAATAGACATTCAAACAGTAAGAAGGTTTGAAACCTGGACTTTGATCCTGAAGTAGCCACATTTAAAAAAGGGAATTTCAGGGCCACTAATAAGTGCTATCAAGAGTTGACTTAAAGGTGGAGTCAGTAGAAATGTAAAACGTGGCCCCTCCTCCTGGGCTCATCGCCCCCCAAAAGCTCTCACTCACTGCAGGACGTAGTGTGTAGGTTTACTGCTTGTACCTACACTGCAAGCTAACGCACGCTAGCACAAGCTAACCGCCGGTGCACATCACCTGCCTGTCCAACAGGAAGCAGACCAACTCCACGTCCACGGGTAAAAGCCAACACAAGGTTCACCCTCGTTTTAGAACGAGCTTTATCCCCTTGGTGTTTCTCCTCACTGTGATTATATTTTCTTTTCTCTGCTGCTACGTCCACGTCCGTCATATTCACCGGTTTGAATCACATTCTGAATTGTATCCACTCCTAAACTCACCTGCTGCGCTGTCATTGGCTGGAGGAAACACACCAGCTCCGCCCAGAAACGTCCAGAGTCAACCAAAACAAAGCAGAACAGTAAAATCCAGTCAGAGGACAGGGTCTCTGTAGACACAGTCACCAGCACACATGTACGGAGGCCCAGAAGGGACGATGGAGCAGCTTTACTTTAGGAGGAGTGTGTATTTTATTTTGAAGGAACAAGCTTCTGACTCTACCTTTAAACCAATTATTAACAAACAGCATCTTTAACCTCCAGGCCTGAAGAAGGAGATGATTACTGTATGTGACACTTTCAGCTGCAGATGAAGTTTTAAGGAACAGATTTAAACTGTGTGAGAAGGAGCTGTCTCCTCCTCTGAGTCGTCGAGCAGCGTGGCGTTGTCTCACAGTCTGCTCTCTGAGCGCTCCTACGGTCGCATAAGTGCCGTCATATCTCACTCCCAGAAACGCCTTTTCAATCAGACCCCCGTCATCAGGCTTCAGCGCTCATTAGAGGCTCCACAGACCGCAGAGAGGACACCACTACCATCTATTAACGACGACTCGGTCAGCAGCGCCCACAGCGCGGGGGTCAATTTAGCACCTTCTAATTATCTCTGAGGGGTCCGCAGCAGGAGGAGGAGGGAGTCAGAAAAATCTAATCAGTCATCATCTGCTGCATTCATAAGGTTTTATTCCCTTTGCTCGGGTCTTTAGGGTGTCTTATTTTATTTATTTTGAAAGAGAGAGCTTTTAAGAGATGATTAAAATCAATAACGTGGAGAAGCTGCCGAGCGCTCGGCGAGGAGGTTTAACCGTGCGCAGCGTCGTTGTGATTCAGCTCCAGGCTTCTCTGTCAGATCACTGAAGGTCTATTTAGTCATTCTACAGGGACACTTTCTCCTTCTCCTTTTTCCTTTTCCTCCTTTATTCTTCTTTTCTCTGTCTACCCCCCCCCCCCCCCCCTCCTCCTCCTTTTTTTCTCTTAACACTGAATCTGAGAAAATGATTGGCAGCTGACTCCTGGGAAAAAGAGCTCGGGCCTTTTCCTCTCCGAGCTCTGAGGATCACGACACTCAGACACACTGACAGCAACATGGGGGCACACACACACACACACACACACACACACACACACACACACACACACACACACACACACACACACACGCAGACACACACAGTCACACACACACACACACACACACACACACACACACACACACACACAAACACACACACACGCAGACACACGCAGTCACACACGCACGCACGCACACACGCACACACACACACACACACGCGCAGACACACACACACGCACACACACACACACACACAAACACACACACGCAGACACACACCGTCACACACACACACACACACACACACACACCGTCACACACACACACACACACACACACACACACACACACACACACACACACACACATTCTCGGCTCTGCTCCTGTGATCTTTGACAGCTTCGTGTTTTTACAGAAATTACTGAAACGTCACCAAGAATTCACTTTTCTACATTTCTTCCTGTAGAAGAAATAAAAGCTTCATAAAATTACAAAAGTTAAACATGTGAGTCCCTGAGGACGAGTTTCAGCCTCAGGAGACAAACAGCCGCGCTCAGTGCACAAAGTCTGGAAGACAAATTACAAGCACAAATAAAAAGAAAGGACGAATAAAATCCTGCACCAGCCCTCTGTATTAAAAGGTGTTAATACAGATTATGAGTGTTGCAGAAACTCACGAGGTTTAAGGAGTAAGTGTGACACGTTAAGTCTGCAGCGTCCGAATCACATCAGACTCGAGTATCCTGTAAAACCGTCTGGTCTTCAGAGGTCCCTGTTTGCATTACTGTGATCTAAAATAAGACTCTACAGAAGCTCAAGCGCTCATTGTGTTTTGCAGCAGAAAGTAAAAGCTCACGTCCTTCACATCACGATGTCCTGCGCTCATCGATGACGTCAGCGCGTGCGATTAAAAGGCGGTAAAAACCGTGTTCAGCCTCGACATGTGAGTCAGAGATCATTGTTGGAATAATCCTGATTAAAATGTTCTTTAATAAAAAGCAATAATAGCTACAGGATGACTTACATAACGTGAACATCGTGCAGGATTTAAGGACATGAAGCGTTTGAAGACGCTCCAGGAAACGAGATTCTGATGAAGACAAATAGCAGCGAAGGACCTGGCAGAGGTGAAAGGCTGAACGGGATTATAAAGACACGCCGTCCTCACCCACGCAGCTTTCTCTCCTCCTGACAAAGTGCTCAGAACAACACGCCTCCTTCTGGAACAGACTGAAGCAGGATCTGTAATCCGGGGAGGGTAAAGAC
>CM036551.1:26911035-26966035 GCA_020745685.1 Tautogolabrus adspersus | reverse complement strand
TCATTCAGCACAGTATAAATAAACACTGAGGCTGTTTGATTCCCAGCCAGAGTATGGAGGATCTCTGTCTCCCCTCTAAAGCTGCTTCTCCTGTGCTCCCTGCTCGGCTCTTCTGTACCACCCTGACTCCACTTTGTGCCTCTGACTGACAACAATGACAGTACACAGTACACAGTGAATCCAGGGTGCAGCTGCTGCTTCCAGCCCAACAATGTCTAGAAAACCTGACTCTCTGAGCAGAGATCTCTCTCTTACTCCTGTGCCCGCCTTCTCCTGCTTCCTTTACTTCTCCTCTCTGCAAGTTGATTTCATCTGACGTGACAGAGTTGTGGAAGCCACGGGCGGAGGTGTTACAAATGCTCTGTCACTGCGCTAAACATGGCAGCAAGCGAACGCCTCGACAGCTCTCGGATGCAACCTGGGAAATCGGCGTCGCTGCTCTGACTCCTCGCCATCGCCTGTTTGACTTCAGCCTTCATCTCTTACTTCAACTTCACCGGCAAACTGCTCTGTGTCCCCCCACCCCGCGTGCCCCCCCTTCAGCTGGCCTACTTTTCATACTGGCGAGGGAGCGTGTTCTGGTGGCGAGGAAATAGGAAATATTGCTGGTTGAATAGATGCAGCAAACACAGTGCGATGTTTGTTTGAGTGTTTTAGTCCATGGAAGCCTGTTTAACAAATGTCTACAAACAAACACATGATCAGAACAGAAAGCAGATAACAGCAGCTTTTATGACACAACAGGGATTGACAATGTCAATAGCACTCAAAGCGACGTTTCATTTGGACATGGATACGGTGTCAGTGAAGCGGTGGAGGATAAAATAAAGTTAATGCATATCAGTGCTGACTCTCAGACTTCCTGCTTTCCTCTGACTCGACAGTCTCTGCAGAAACAAGTGCTGGCTGTAATTCAGCCTTCTTATAGATCCGATCTCTGTGCCTTAATCAGAGCGCCGCACGGGTCTGAAACATATCTGAGAGGAGAAATATGTATAAATCTGCTGTGGTACGTGTATGCAGATCACTGGTGATTCAAGATTTGGTTCAGGACGATGTTTCAGCTGAGGGAATAAAAGATGAACATGCGTACAACCTCTTGAATGAGCAGCTGTTCAAACTTTTTTAAGCACTTCCTAATCATAAACTGAATAAAGAGATGGACGACATGACTGCTCCCATAAAGTGAAGCCAAAACATTCAGCGCTCCTCCTGCTGACCAGCTGCAGAATAGGTCATAAGCTCCGCCTCCTCCATGTTAACAGATGAGACATGGGTCAAACTATAAAATCAAACTACAACGAATAATGATTTTTTGTCGGTATAGTTTGTTCTTATCACGCTGATAATGTCAGTTATCCTTTGTTGGATTGTTAAAGGTGGAGTCAATAGAAATGTTTGTAAACACAACATTCAAACTGGGCCCCTCCTCCTGGGCTCTTCGCCCCCCCAGAAGCTCTCACTCCCTGCAGGACGTAGTGTGTACGTTTACTGCTTGTAGCTACACTGCAAGCTAACGCTAGCTAGCACAAGCTAACGGCCGGTGTTTGTCACCTGCCTGTCCAACAGGAAGCAGACCAACTCCACGTCCACGGGTAAAAGCCAACACAAGGTTCACCCTCGTTTTAGAACGAGCTTTATCCACTTGGCGTTTCTCTCACTGTGATTATATTTTCTCTTCTTTGCTGCTACGTCCACGTCCGTCATATTCACTGTATTTTATTTTGAAGGAGGAAACTGCTGACTCTATCTTTAAGATTGCATTTGACCGAACATTGAAGTTAAACATCTGCAAAGTCTGCTCACAAATTTAAAAGCAGATATTTACAATTGTTAAGTGTGAGCAACAAACAGTTATTGATTATGGAATCATCTAATAAGAAGCTAAACGGACATTTCACCAAATATGTTGTGTTGTACTGTGTGTGTGTGTGTGAGTGTGTGTGTGAGTGTGTGTGTGTGTGAGTGTGTGTGTGTGTGTGTGAGTGTGTGTGTGTGTGTGTGTCTGTGTGTGTGTGTGAGTGTGTCTGTGTGTGTGTGTGTCTGTGTGTGTGTGCGTGTGTGTGTGTGTGCGTGTGTGTGTGTGTGTGTGTGTGTCTGTGTGTGTGTGTGTGTGTGTGTGTGTGTGCGTGTGTGTGAGTGTGTGTGTGTCTGTGTGTCTGTGTGTGTGTGTGTGTGTGTGTGTGTGTGTGTGTGTGTGTGCGTGTGTGTGTGTGTGAGTGTGTGTGTGTCTGTGTGTCTGTGTGTGTGTGTGTTTGTGTGTGTGTGTGTGAGTGTGTGTGTGTGTGAGTGTGTGCTTGCCTGCAGCTCCAGACTGAAACCCTCAGAGAGAGTCTGTTGGCAGCGATACAGACTGGCCCTGCCAAACCTCCTCCCAGTTTTGACTTCTTAATGGGAGTATGACAGCCAATCCAGTTGAATTAATAAACCTCCTAAATATCAATAAACCCTGAGAGCACGCTGCGCTGCTGCTGGAAACATAATTGGAGACTGTAAGTGTCAATTTAACCCGCATAGAGTCGGTCCTACGGCCGTACTGTTGGTGTACCGCGACACTTTTAGCTGTGCCGTCAATGTTAACAACACTACAGTTAAATAAACCACACATGAAGGGATGCTCTGGGCCTGAATCATTTCATTTTTCGTTGTGTTTAAGTGCTGGCAAAATGGCCAACTACAAAGATTTCTTTCATTTTATTCAGCAGAATGAAAACCACCACAGAGGCTGGTAGGTTTAGAGATTTCCTGAATAAGCTGAGGATCTTTGTGTTGTGTAAGCTGCACACTTCCATTGGGCCTGATCTCTGCAGAAAGACTTGAATGTCTTCAGACTCGGCCTTGTTACAAAGAGTACTTTCCTGTTCTTTCAAGAATAAAGGCTGCCGTGTACAGGTGATTCATCGTCTACCTTCAGTTGAGTAACACAACCTTGAGGTCCACTGTAAACGTTATGTTCTCTACTTTGAATGTGAAGCATGAACACGAACACAAAGGAAATTCATCTTAAGCTCAACGGGCATTTTTAAAGGCACTGCTGAGACCAGACGTGTAGAGCGCAACATCGTCTGCATACGGCTTCATACTGTATTGACAAAACTGTTGTTACTAATCTGCCTCCAATCACCAGATTCAAAGGATTACTCTATTTCAAAGCTTGGTGTGTCATGTGTGCCAGTGTGTCTTAATCACTAATACATTTCAAAATATTGGAACTATTTGAAGACATTTCTTCAACTATGAATCAAACTCTAATGACTGCTGCCCAGGGGGGCTCCCAATCGAAGAACATCCACCTTAAGCTGCCTAAAATGATTCTCCTCACGACCGTCAGAATCTGCTGACCAATAGTCATCTTTCCGTCAGGATGTGGGAGTTGCTGGTCTACTGCCTCCTCAAGTATCTTTTTTTGAATTTCACAAATACTGAATTAATTGCAAAATGACTTCACTGCAGTCCAGATTCTAAACATCGTAGAGAGCTGTCTCTCTAAACCCTTATACCTGTTAGTCTTTTAGACCCTAAAATTAGTCAGAATACTGAAGGTCCCAGGTTCAAAAAATGAAACTCCCAAATAACTACTTTTACTGTATGTTTAAATGTACATTTCTTCCACTATTACAGAAGCCTATCAGTACCTTTCTGAGCTCTTACTACTTTCTCAGTCTTCTCTTTTTAATTGGGCCTGTAGTGCTGGAGCAGGTCGAAAAGACGACCTGACTGGAATCCAGCAGCTTAGCGCTCCGCTGAGAGGTGGTGTGTTGTTCAGCTCGGTAATGAAAGGTTGTGTGTTTGTGCTCAGGAGGAATTCAGATGTGGAGAGGGGAAAAAAACACATAAAAGGTTGGAAAGAGCAAAGTAAGGCAGCGAGGGGAGCTTCAGAGGTGTGTGATTCTGTGCAAAGTGTTCCTGTAGGTGTGCTGTAGTGGACGAGTGTACACAGCAGCTACATCCTGCTGAAAAAGGAGTTAACCTTCATTAGTATGTAAAGAAAAACTAGTAAATATAAAGAGGTAACATACAGATGTATACGGACAGGAGAGCTAGCAGAGACATCCAAGTGTGTTGACTTCCTCACAGCAGGATTGTGTTCCAGGAGAGGAGGGAGGCTGTGCTCTGCAGCCAGCCAGGATCTCAATAATTCAGTCTGGTCTGCTCCTCACCCCAGCCTGCTTCACATTAGCGCCCAGCTTAGGTTTGACTGCTCTAAGCTAGCCAGACAAGGTGACGTTCTGCACATCCAGTTAGCCTTTACACACACCTTTGTCGAGGCAGAGTCACAGGTCGTGCTCCTTGTTACAGCTCAGAGTGTGCTCGGGGTGATGGAGAGCCGAGTGATTACAGGTCTGCAGCTCTGTCGGCTGTTTAAATATTCCTGTTTGTAGCTGTCAGACATTAGCTGATTACTCCACAGGCTGTGCTTACGCTGTGTTTTATGGCCGCCAATAAGCTTAAATCATCGCTATAATAACAGTGTAATTTAATCTAATGATTGTTTTGCATTTGTACATGCAGCTGATGTATGAGCTGAGACGGTTTTAATGCTGAACAGATGCTGATGTGACAATCTGCGCCCAGGCTGACGACTCAGATTCTTCTCTAATACTTCATGGGTTGATTTTATAACCTGCACCTTTCTTTTTCACATAAATCAAACAAAGACCTTTAATCAGAGCTTGTTAAAAGACAACCTCTTGTCGGTATGAATTTCTGTTTTAATTTGTAAACAGATTCTCAAAAGCAGCCATCGAAAAATACAACAATGTTCCCTAAAGGAGCAATATATACCTCTGACACCTAGTGTTTAAAATGGGTACTGCAGTCCAAATTCAAAACATTAAAGAGAGCTGTCTCCCCCCCCTCCTCTCTAGTGGATGCTCACGCAGGTCACCATGTGGTGGACTCTGAAGCTTCAGTGTTTATCCAGCTCTGCATCGGTCTGTAAACCTTTCTGCGTTCTAACCTCTCTCCATTTTTCAAAAGCATCTCCAATATTGATCCTAGTTTGAGCACGTTTCTGCTCGTGGAGCTTATTAGAAACATGCAGAGGCTTTTTAGGTCGGGTACAATCACTTCTATCTGAACCAGTTCTCTTGCCCGCTTCCATCGCTGCAACACCTGTTTGTTTGACCTGATAACTGCTCTCATATCTGGCAAACCGAGGGGCGTCCAAAACGGCCGTGTGGGGGCGCCTTAAAACCGCCTACCTTCTCTGGTCCAAACAAATCCAGACCATTCAGGACCAGAATCTAAAGTTAGAAGGAGGACATACTGGATGCTGCATTGTTTTTCCATCACTCTTTGGCGGGTCTTTTGGGGCTGCACACCGAGCTGCTGGTTACGTTTGGCTCACTAGTTGATGTAAATGTTGCATCTGGTGTAAATACTTAAAAACAATAGTGATGTGGCTGGACATGGTCTTATTTCTGCAAAAACAGTTTGTTCTTACGGATAAGAGTTACACACGCAGGTTAACATGAGACTCATGTGGTGTCATATATTTAAAGCTTTGTATAGACGAGCCCTATCTGACCTTCATGACATCATTCTTAGTCGAGTAAAGCCCTTACAGCTCATTTCTTTCAGTGTGTGTTTTGAAGAATGAGAATCTACCAGAGAAATTCAAACTGAAACACTCGTGACTTCACAGGTTTCTGCAGCAAATGACGAATCAAACTGCCTGTCAATTCTCGGCAAGAAGAACAGAACTGTGTGTGTGTCGGCCGCATTCCCTCAGCGTGCACTTCTCCTCTTAACAAAGAGACTGAGAGAATATCCACTCGCTAATTTAAAAAGCAAACTAAACAGTGAACACGGCTGACTTGATGACAGCTGTCAGTGTGACAAGAGGGTTTACCAGGTGGGATTTAAATTGTTGTGCTGGAGGCAGCCAGGCGGTGGCCAGGAGGGATTTAAAAAGACAAGGTTTGAGGGGCGAGGGGGGCTGTTTAGTGGCTGTCACTCAAACATATATCGTGTTTGTAGCAGGCCTTCATGTAGAAGTCTCTCTGCTGAATATTCATATGGAAACAAGGTTAAAACAAGAAGAACGCCACAAGCAATTATAAAACAAAAGGTAAACAACGGTTCAGCGTGCAGTCATTTCCACAACTACTGTAACTGCTGCAGGGAGCGAACGCAGACTCAGAGAAGAACAAGTGGGTCTGTTGTGAAGAGATAAAAGCTTGAAGTTTGACACTTTCAAGAGAAAGAGTGACATGAGATCACGAAGAGAACAATGTCAACCTTCTGACGCGTCTGACAGATAGCTCTCTCTCTACAGCACAGCAAACCAGAACGGTATTTAAATCAGATGTTGATAATTGTGTCTAGGATGAAATGCATTTAAAATGTTAAAGTCTGGATTTGTTTTTTAACACAAGTGGAGCGAGGGAGTGAAAATCAGATAATGAGCTGCATTAATGAGCGGAGATGTGAGAAAGCTTTTTCTGTTGTGCTCCCAAAATGAGCCGAACATACTGATAGTCATAACAAAGAGCCGACGGTGAGACAGTTTGATACGAACACAAAGTCAAACAGAAAAGTCTCATATTAAAATAGAGATTTAACCCTTAATTCATGCATGTTTCCAAAACAGGTAAAAATTAATTATAAATGTATTTTGCCTCCACTGTCGTCGTTACTGGACAGAGTACTGTGTCTTTTTAAAAGAATTGTGTTGTTAAGTCAAAATTTAAACCAACAAATTAAGTTTATTCAGCTCTGTGTAGCCTCTACAGGTGTCTGGAGCCGGCTTCAAGCAGCTCTCACTGTTCATTTCTTCGAGTTAACAAGAGAGAATACCTTCAGGTGAGAATCAACATAACAGCAACTTCTGGGGTTGAAATAGAAGCCAATGCTAAAAAACTGCAGTTCCTCCAGTCTCCACTAGAGTCTGTCTCCTGCAGTGAGTCAGTCCCCATAGAGCCCCATGTTAAAATGTCCAACTTTACAGCTGCAGTTCCTCCAGTGTCCACTAGAGTCTGTCTCCTGCAGTGAGTCAGTCCCCATAGAGCCCCATGTTAAAATGTCCAACTTTACAGCTGCAGTTCCTCCGGTGTCCACTAGAGTCTGTCTCCTGCAGTGAGTCAGTCCTCATAGAGCTCCATGTTAAAATGTCCAACTTTATAGCTGCAGTTCCTCCGGTGTCCACTAGAGTCTGTCTCCTGCAGTGAGTCAGTCCCCATAGAGCCCCATGTTAAAATGTCTAACTTTACAGCTGCAGTTCCTCCGGTGTCCACTAGAGTCTGTCTCCTGCAGTGAGTCAGTCCCCATAGAGCTCCATGTTAAAATGTCTAACTTTACAGCTGCAGTTCCTCCAGTGTCCACTAGAGTCTGTCTCCTGCAGTGAGTCAGTCCCCATAGAGCCCCATGTTAAAATGTCCAACTTTACAGCTGCAGTTCCTCCAGTGTCCACTAGAGTCTGTCTCCTGCAGTGAGTCAGTCTCCATAGAGCCCCATGTTAAAATGTCCAACTTTACAGCTGCAGTTCCTTCAGTGTCCACTAGAGTCTGTCTCCTGCAGTGAGTCAGTCTCCATAGAGCCCCATGTTAAAATGTCCAACTTTACAGCTGCAGTTCCTCCAGTGTCCACTAGAGTCTGTCTCCTGCAGTGAGTCAGTCCTCATAGAGCCCCATGTTAAAATGTCCAACTTTACAGCTGCAGTTCCTCCGGTGTCCACTAGAGTCTGTCTCCTGCAGTGAGTCAGTCCTCATAGAGCTCCATGTTAAAATGTCTAACTTTACAGCTGCAGTTCCTCCAGTGTCCACTAGAGTCTGTCTCCTGCAGTGAGTCAGTCCTCATAGAGCTCCATGTTAAAATAAACATGTTTACAGTCTGGTATAAAAACAGTTTGGGTCTCTAGAGCTCATTTCTCTCTTCAACTGTACGGACTGAATGTTTATACAACTCACCTGTTTACATTATATTAAGGCTTAAAGTGATGTTGAATTAGGGGGCGTGGCCTCTTTGAGTGACAGGTTGGAGCTGCTAGCTGTCCGCTTGGTGTCACCTCAGCTAATTCAGTCCCTGACCTTTAACCTTTTGTCCGTGTTTGTGTTGTTGGAGCCTTTTGGAGATTTGTTCTTGTAAATATGTCTCGCTGTATCATTTATGTAACTTACTGCCTCACAAGAAGTCCAGGCTCAAACTTATCAGGTGAGTGAAATGATGGTTATTTATTCATCTGTAGCTTCATTGTTGAAGAATCTGTTGTGACCCTTCTTTCAAACAAAAGGAGACACTGAGTTAGCTCTATGACACTGAATCACCTGAGCTCTGCACACCTTAAACAAGCGGTCTAACAAGGGGACGCTCTGCTGAAAGAGCCTCTGAGCACCGACAGCCATATGCCAGCCTCCGCCTACACTTCCCAGCAGGCACTGCCCTCAAGTTGTAGAGCTGTTAGCCGACTGCTGCCAACATTTCACTGGCAGAGATCTGCAGCAAGACATGCATCCAGTTAGTATAACAGTCTAAGACCTTAACACAGCAGCCTGCATCTCTCACATCATCTAATGGTGTGCTTAAAAAGTACTTACAGAATCACAACAATCAGAGCAGCCTATTACATGCGAATGTTGCTAATCACCGCATGTGAAACTGCCCTCCATTAACAATACTCTAAGCACCTCACAGTCGCCCCCCCCCCCCCGCAGGATTCTGCTGCTTTGATAATCGATCTGAGACTGATTCCCACATCGAGCATGTACAGCACGTCACGTCAACATGGCGTTCTGCAAGAATTCTCACTTTAGAAATGGAGCAACTTCCAACAAAGACGATTGAGAGGTGAAATCCAGTAGGCTGGCGCAGCGAGCGGCTTACCCTGTGTTCTTATCTGTTGGCAGAGAGAAGCTCGAGCCGCTCGCTGCCACATGGCACCCGGATACACAGCGAGGCGCAGTCACACACACCAACACACACATGCACAGGCTTTATGATCTATTCCCAAAAAACACTTCCGCAGGTTGAAAAGAGTCACAGTGAAACACGGGCAGGAGCCAAAATGTGCTGCGTGATATCATTAACACCAGGGTGAAAAAAAAGAAATATGTGTTTCTCTTTTGTAACTCAGATACTCTGCATCATGGAGAACATGAATTAAATCACATTAATGATGAAGTGATGGTAGCAGCAGAGACAGAGAGTATGGGATTGATTTAACATGCTAGAAGAGTGTTTGAAATTAGGGCTTCAAGACAGAAAATGAAAGAGGTGAGAAGATAACAGACGAGACAAAAACTGTGTGACAATATTACAAGAAGACGGAGAACTACACAAATAGCACAACCAACATGATGCAGCATTTAATCCACACCACAATGAGAAGCTCCAATCACCTCCCCTTGTTGAGAGAAACAAACATTAAACTTTTTCAGTCATCATCTGTCTTCAGTCTCAGTTTGTAAAATACAGCGTGAGAGAATCGTATCGTGAACCCTGTATCGTGAATCGTTACGTCCCTATCGAACAGACATAAAGCACCTACAGGCTCCTGAGAGAGATATTGAATCCAAAGAAGCTCAGGAGCAGGAAGGAAAAGGATGAAGTGAGCAGCTTCTACACCCAAACATCCAAGTAAAGCTAAAAACAACCAAAGATTTAAAAGAGACATGACCCGTCAGTCCAGAAGAGATAAGCCAACACTAATCTTCATGGGAGTCACCTTCAGTGTTTACGTCGTGTCTCAGAGTGAAGCTCGTTTGCAGCCTGTGATGAACCCTGACCCTTTAAACATGTTCCCAATGACAGAGCTGACAGTCAGTTATAACACGCAGACAACGTGCTCCATGTGACCTCACAGTATGAGAGTATTCAGTTTCAGACACACCCTAAGAGTTCTACTTATTTGCAAAATAAGGGGAGTGGCTAAATTAACGGACAGGTGGACGCACTGTAGCTGTTTGTCAGGAGGCTTAAGCTCCGCCTCTTTGTCTGTTCTTAGATTGATCTAAATATTTCAAATATGGTGACCGCCATCATTGTGCTTCAAAACTCCTCTACAGAAACCCATGATGATGTCACTGAGACTACGTCCATGTTTTATATAAAGGAAATGAGCAAAAGCAAAGCTGGGTTTGATGCAAGAATCTGCTCACAGACCAAAACATCTGATCCACAGTCTATTAATAACGTATGGACCATCAGAGCACGGCTGCACAGTAAGACGTTGAAGCCAATCAGAGATAATGAAGTGGAAGTTGAAATCACATTAGATTTTATATTTGTGTTGACTAAATCCTCCAACAGGAAGGACTGTGGTTGTTAGTGTTGCTATCAGTCAGAGAGGCAGCTGAAGACAGCGGCTCACCACAGGGAGTATTTAGACGAGGGGGGGGGGGGGGCATTAGGGGAGCTAATTAGGATTATTAGCAGGACGTTTTTACTCAGCTGGGACTAAAACAAATTGCAGAGCAAACGAGTGCAGAGTCACTGTCGGCAAACTGTACTCGTACTCTGATGAGCGGCAGTGTGTGTGAAATGAAGCAGCGTGTGTACCTGGATGACACCTGACGACTTCCTGTTTGATCTTTAGTGGAATATAATCAGCGGCTAGAATAAAGCACACGTTAATATTCACGATACGTGTTACAATAAGTTAAACAGAAAGGAACCAGATGCAGCCACAAACAGGAAGTTATTCCACCTGTTCTGTTTTTCAGGAGTTGAAACGTCCGCTGTGAAACGAGACTGTTCAGGTTACAAATCCTGGAAGATGGACTCGTGACTCAAGAAATAATCTGTCATATGGACCATGTTCGTGTTTGAACACATGATGACTGATTAGTCAACTGGGAGCAGAGAGTTAACCAGCCATGTCGAATAAACGGCTGTTAATCTCACAGATGTTCTGCAGAAGCTGCTTTTGAAGACACTGCAGCGTTAAACACTCGACTACCTCGCTCACTTCCTGATCATCCATCAGCCATTTGAACTTTTTACTTGGTAGAATCATTTCCCATCCACCTGAAGAGAAAGTTTATTTTGCTTTTGTATCTCTTGTTTGTTTTAAGACGAAACATCAGAGATGGTTTAGTCCTCCCAGTATCTGTGTCTCGTGTTTCTGTCCCGCCCCTCTACGAGCAGGTCCTCCATATAGTCCTCAAACTTAACACTGGACCCCCTTTTCACAACCCAGATACTCTCTGAAGAGTCGTACCCTAACATGGCAGACGAGTCTCCTTCCCAGCAAGGCGCTTTTATAAGATCTGAAGCCACAGATTCCTCGGCTCACAGCTGAACCATTGACGCTGTCGACGTCTCTGTCAAATCACAAATATCAAATATGATCGGACTCTCATTCAAACTCATACAAGTTTAAAGTTGTGTAATTTAGCTGTTAGTGAGAGGGGAGCAGTGAGCAGGCTCCGGAGGAGACGGGAGGAGTGCATCGTTTATTTCAGCCTGTAGTGACTCATCTGTTTTAGACTATCTTTGAACACATTTTAATTTAACGAGTCGGAAAAGAAAGCATTTAACATTCATTTGAGTAGAAAACAAATCATTATCTTTCTTTTATTCCGTGTCTGTTGACTGTCCTCCCCGCCGGCCTTATAGTGTTTGCATACATTCACTTTGAGACTCCTCTCACAGCGTAACAGGTGAGATTTAATCAGTGAAAGAGAGATCTATCATCAGCACAAGGTATTCACGTACATGAAACCGGATGTGTTGTGTCTGCTCCTCAGAGGTTCTCGTATTCTCTGCAGCAGTAAAAGGTGATGGCGACGCAGCACGCCAGCTAATAATGTGAAGAGAAGGAAGCTCTTGATGAGATCCGAGGGAATCCAGGCGAGGACGAGGAGCGGGCTCATATCAAACGCCGACGCTCCTGCCTCGGCGTCTGCAGCCTGGCATCTTGTCCTCGTGTTTACGGCGGGGGAATATTGAGAAGCGGCGCTGAATGCTGCTGAAAGAGAGCCTTCAACGTGACAACAATGTGTGTCCCAGAGAAACAGCTAATGCCTGGCACCTCCGACTAAATCATTTCATTTTGAGCCTATGATGTGCAGACAGAGGGGATGTAAAATGCATTTCCACGCCAAGCCTCTCAATCGCTGATATCCCTGCGAACATAATGAACAGATTACCGTTTGCACCCTCGTCACATGATGCCTCTCTGACAAGTGCCTGGCACCATGTGGGAGATGTTTTCATCGCACGTCATCTCTGCTCACAGTCAGGCCTGGAAGAACGACTGAGACGAGCTCAGCAGCCACAGGAAATAAAACAAGTTGCTAATTAGCGGAGCGATGGAATGAGGCAGACACTATTGGACGGCTCAGAGATGGAGAGGTTGAAATGCCAAGTGTGTACATCCCTGCAGCCTCAGGCTGACGTCCTGCAGACACTGCAAGTCTGCACCCAATTTACCAACGACTCTCTGTGTCCTGACTCGGGCTAATAAAACGCTAACCATCTCAATATCCATGACAGACTTTGCTAACTACCTCCCCTCCGGTGAAATCCAGCTCCTCTCTGTGCACAGACGCACAGCGTAACTCTGCCGCCTTAATCAGGAGGACTGCTTATTAAGGAGGAGCTCTCGGGTGCTTCCTAAATTGGGGGAGAGGACCGTCTCGTCGGGGCAGTAACTGCAGATTTATGTCAGAATTAGGTGTAAATAGCTGCTCTGGTTATTCCCCTCCTTTAATTAAGCCAGCACATTTTGCAGGCCTTTGTCTTTTGCTCTCACTGCTCCGCTTCCTTCGGCTGCTATTTTAGTGCTCCTCCTAAAGTTCACATTGCTAAAAAAATCCTCTTATATTGCTGTAATGTTTGGATCTTATAGCCCTGTACAGGTTTGAAGGAGTTTCTGGCAGAAATGTCACTTCTTTTCTTGTTTTGTTGTCTGCTTCCTTTTTGAACTCACCTGTTTGCAACCGTCATCCAAAATGATACATGACAGCAAACGTCAAATTACCTCTCAGAGTCAGATCAAGCTGAGCGCACAGGAGAATGAAAATGTTCTCAGAGAGAGTAATATCACTTTAAAGAGTGCCAACTGTGTGGAGACAATCTCATCGGGTTCTATTTTTGATGCTCTATAAGCTGCTCGTCCCTGCAAACTTTACACGTCCTCTTACAGCCGCTCTGCTCCTCTCTGCAGAGATGAGCAGCGGACATAATGCTCTTATGCAGTTCATGAGGGCTACTCAGCGTTCACATTCAGTATTCAATTTCCACCAGTGGTAGCGATGTATTGATTCACAGTTTGCCCCGTGCTCAGTGAGGGCCAGACACAACACATCACAGGGTTTGGGAGCTGTCAGTCAAAGAAATCCAGGAGTCTTTTTAAGTCCTGTCAGAGTGAAGAATACAGCTTTATATTTCCCTCAAACAAGAGGACGTCAGAGAGGACCAGAAGCCTCTGACCCTGGACTGTCACACGATGTGTGTGCGTTACATGTCAGCTCCGCTCCCGTACGGACCCAACACCCACAGGCTGCATTTTCAGAGCGCAGCACGGAGCAGCACCGCCAGACAGCTGGAGTTACGAGACCAAGGAGCTCCTATTTTAATTACAGAATCACGTCGTCATGGCCCCTGAAAACCTCTGACCTGTTGACTCGGGCCTGGCTCCGCCCATCATGACGTTTTGTTGATGTAGTTTAGTGAAGTACTATGTAGTTTTATCATGAAAATATAAACCGGATGTTTTAATGTTGTTACGATGTCTGACTTCCTGTCCTGCTCGATCTGCTCTGTGGCAAAATGATGCACCGTGCTCCGGCAGAAATAGAAGCCTTGTTTATCTGCCGCTGATACGCAAGTCTTCCATGCAGAAACAAGCGTCAAGGAAGCTACCAAATGCCTCCTGCGTTAAGAAAGTCCTTCTCGTCAAGAATCGGCCCCGGGTCACAAAGATACTATCAGCGCACAACAATATATTACTATGTTACGGCTGTGTCCCTCACAACTTCTCAGACGCTCGTCAATCTCTGTAGAAAGCTGAAGACAAGTCTCCAGTCAGCATGTCAGCTACACGAGTACACATGCAGCAGAGTTTAAGAAACGCTCATCTGAGAAGCTCAAAGAATGCACGTTTCCTCTGAATGTCGATAAAATCCTTTAAGGGATACTTCACCCGTTGAAACATGAATCTGCATTGACATTGGGTCATATATGTAGTAGAAATGTGAAATACATTTTGGCTCATGTGGATGAAAGACACCACTCCCAGAATGCACAGCACTGCAGGACACTCCCACTGAAGCTACGGTGTATTTACAGTCTGTCTACAACACATACGGCCGTTTTCTCAACTGATTATGAGATTTCTTCCAGAAGGAATTGGCATCTTAGAAACTCCTGGCAGCAAACGGACTCTCTGTCTGTGTCCATAGACAAACAGTGAGAGCACCGAGACCACCAGTCCGCCCCAGCTCGAGCCGGCCCGGGCTCCTCGTCCTCACCGCCGCTGACAGGCAGGTCTTGTGTCTCGGCTGCAGCAGGCACAAGACCTGCCTGTCGGGAGCAGCCCCCTCCTGTTCCTCCATCAGCCTCAACTGCTCGTCGCTATATTGCGGCTCGAGATAGCCGCGAACATCCGATTCGAGCACAGGACCTTCAAAATCCCCTTCATCCATATCAGTTTGAAGTTGAAACATACTTTTTTCGCCATTCTCGGTTCTTCTCAGCTTTCTCCACAGAGCCTGTTAGCATAGCTTCCTAGCAAGATGGCGGACGTTGCTTTTAGATTCTGGGAGTGAAGCCCCGCCCACTGATCTGTGATAGGTCTGTAGCTTCAGTGGGTCGAAAATATGAGGAACTAGCGATGTAGTTTCCCACCCTCTAACCACAGCAGCCTTCGAAATTACGATTTTTGACAAGAATAAAAGAAATTCGGAGCTCCCCCGTCTCAGGGGAAAATGAGGGCGGGATGCACGACCATTCAAAAATACTTCCAGGTTTGTAATGATACAAAGCTTAATGCAAATGGGTGAAGTATCCCTTTAATGACCTCCTTCACTTTGTTGACAATGATGCGTCTAAAGTAAGACCACAACATCATGCCAGCAGGAAGTAATTACTGCCAACGTAAGCTGGTGCCCTGGTTCTGTTTATTTAAACAGCACATGCTGTTATAGAGACATGAATCTGTGAAGTCTCTCACTGCATACAGTCAGTGATATCCCAAAATAGAAGTGAACCGTCATCTAAAAGCGTCAGGTGTGAGGCGTGCTCAGTGTGTGGTTGAAGACACAAACACACACACATGCACACACAGCAAACGTATTTATGAGTCGATGAGGGACGGGCGGCCCTGCTGCTTTGAAATGCTGAGTAGAGGAGGGAGAGCGTGTGCCGCGGCGGTGGGAGCGTCTGACCTCCCACAATGGATAAAAATGAGCGATGGAATCAGAACACCCCCACTTATCTGCTGCAATTAAAATTAAAAGCCCCCAACACGGAGAAAGGAAAACATGAGGGCCTCTAAATATGAATGCCACCTTATGTCACCATTTATACGCTTGTCTGTGTCGGCCTGTGTGTGTGCGTGCAATTTGTTCTCCCACTGAGAGAGGGACAGACAGAGAGAAAGGATGTTGTGGAAATCTCGGCTGCAGAGAGGAGGAGCTCTGAGGTGAAATCCCCCCCGGAGGTTCAAAGAGCAATTAAAAGTCAGGTGATCTGCAGCGGCCCACTCCTCCTGAATCTCTCTACTCTCAGAGTCTCATGCACAGAGGAGGAGGCAGAACAGGGCAGTGACTTGGGGGGGGGGGGGGGGGGGGTCCAGACCATAATGAACTGTGAAATGCAACAAAAGCCCCCATTACAGCAAGAGGGATTTAGAGCCCACAGAGCAATAGAAGAGGAAAAGGCTGTAAAAATGCATTCGTCTAATAAAACACAAGAGAAAAGAGAAGAATCAGACTGAGGGACAGTATGAGTATGCACGCTACACGCTGCACGTTCTGCACGCTGCACGTTCTGCTTCTGCATGCAGCACGTTCTGCATGCCGCGCGTTCTACGTTCTGCATGAGTGCAGGTGGCATTTCAACACAAAGTGATATTTCTGGAGGACTTGAAGTCAAAGTGAGTCTTATAGATAGTCAAAAGCTGAATCACTCCTCTCTTAGTCTCCTTAGAATCTACAGATTCATAGAAATATAGAATCTGTTCTCAATCACGTGTCAGCAGGCTTTAGTGTAAGCAGGAAATAAAGTCGACAGCAAAAACCGGAAGAACATGTATCAGTGCTTTAACATATTGACATTCATAAACGTTTTAACGATGATTTATTTGTCTCTGCAGATATCTGCAGAAAGTGCAGCTGAAGATTACAGTTCAAACATTTAAAGCTGAGCCTTGAATCCACTCGACTCCGTGTCACAAAGCCAATCAGCGTTTAGATTTCCCGACTACCTGAAACGCATCACAAATGATCGCTGCGACCTGTTGATGTCTCTTCTCCTCTTGAGGACGGACCTCACAGAGCTTGACCTCTGAAGTCTACTGATGACCTGAGACTCAACAGATGAACAGGCGTTACTCCAGGATGTTATGGACCAAGAAATGACGGCGTTCACACTGCAGACGTTAACGCCACACGGAAAAGGAAGTCGTTTAACACTAACCGCTGACTTCAGCTGAGAGATGTGCATCTGTTCTCAGAGGCAGATGTTGTTTATCAGACGATGATAGATGATGTTTGTCGATGAGTTCTGAGATTGCTCCTGTCTTGATTTTTATTCAATATTAATATTTGAGGAATTTATCTCGTCTGTGTTTAGAATCTGACGATGAGTCAGAGTGAAATATCGTCTCCAAAAATGAAACATCGGCCTCCTGCTATCGACGCTGATCTCATGTGTGCAGGAGAATCTTCTCCAAGTTTCTCCCTCTAACATAGTTTAATACCTAAATGTGTTTTCGATTTCCAGTTCTTCAGCTTCTCTAAACTTTCCTCTCTGCACTTTACGGCAAAGGAGGACATGTTTTCCTCCAAACTCTGACAAAAAAAAGAGTCAACAGAGTCTCCTGTGGGGAGCGGGACTCAGAGAGGCCCCCTGTTATCTTGTTATGGCAGCATATAAACGGTGAGGCAACACTGAACGCCTTGATGGAGCCCAGATAGACCACACACACACACACACACACACACACACACACACACACACACACACACACACACACACACACACACACACACACACACACACACACACAGCATCACAGAGACACCGCTCACACTGCATACCAACTTGTCTCTAACTTCTCCTCTCTAACTTTTCTCCCTCAGAGTAAATATTTCTCCTGTTTCTACATTTTGAAACAACGCTCGCTCCATTCTGTTCACACATGAATATCTCATCGTGGTCACGTAGGGATTCAGAAGATGATCATTTAAAGGTGATAATATCGCTGTCATGGTCGTCATGATGAGAGCAGAGTTCACTCAAACAGGGTTCCTCGTCCCTCTCTGTGTTGTCGCTGCACCCGTCATGCTTTTTGTTCTTCGCGACGAAATCGCTGGATGAACTCAAAAATGTGTCCATAACGTTTGAAACAAGCCCGTCATTTATAAAAGAGAGACACAGAAACTTGTTTTTCTCTGTAGCATCAGATAATGGATTTAAAAGGCTGAAACAACTCGTGTAGTTCAGCTCATTTAGTTTCATAAGATCGCAGCATAAGCTGCAGAAATGTAACCTGTCACCGATCATTCTGTGATTATCATCGTTTCCTGGAAGTCTGATACAAACTCAGACAGAGTTGATGTTCATGAAAACTTTATGCAGCATGAGATGTTGGAGAGACTGTGATGAGATCCCACGGTGGGTCAGGCGTGTGTAACCTTCACACGGAGCAGATCCAGCCTGACAGCCCTCTCTCTCTCTCTCTCTCTGTCTCTCTCTCTCTCTGTGTTAGACCACATCTGACCTTTTCACTGCACCGGTCCTGTTTGAGCTCAGTGCATCAGGAAACAGGATGAACACCTGGTTCTGTATGATGCTGTTTTATTCTACATCTTGTTCGTTGCTCTGAGGAAGTCTTCCACCTTTAAAGCAGAGTGTTGTCACTGAGTGTTGATTAGAGTGTTCTTCCTTCACTTCAAATTAAACGTGTTTGTGGAGCTCGGATTGGATTCATTAAATCACAGACAAAGAGTCAGAATTCCCTCGAGCGCAGATGAAGATCAGGAGTGAAACATTCAAACTGAGCCTGAAGAAGAAGTTCAGATATTTATCACAAAGAACAATGCAGCTGCAGGAGTGTGTGATTAACACGCGTCCTGTCTGCGTGTCCTGCGTCTGTCGGGGATCAGAACAAACCTTTGATGGGGTGCGGTCTGGCGGAGATGAAAGAGGAAACATAAAAAGGATCGAGTTAAAGCTCTGATGTTTAACTGTTCTATTCAATGAGTAATTAGATTTTTCAATGCTTTTAATTGCTTCTACATTCGTTCTATCTGACCTTCTTTGAGTCAATCAGCAGCTCTTTGTGTTTCTTTTTGTGATCCTGTTCCTCCATAAAAACAATCTGATGACACAGAAAGTCTCTCGCCGCTCGCCGCTCTCCGCTCCCTGTCTGAAATGAGACACATGTCTCATGTTGACGGCGCTCTACCTTTCTCCATAAAACGTCGCACACCTCTCAGCGCTGAGGGTGAGACGGGTGAGGTGGGGGGGAGTTCATTCTGTTTTCAGTCTGAAACCTCTAATCAGGATCGGCTCAGGAAAAGGTCAGATTCGTACGCAACACTGTGCATCCATGTAAGCTCACAGCACTCCTCACCTGCTACAGCTCCTGCATGGTGCTGGAACCGGTCCTTGAATATCAGACCGGGTTATGGAGAATGGACGCTGTGTCTCTGTATCAGCATCGTGAGGTCTGCGTGTGTGCTGGGAAGTGAACCCTCAAATCAGAGTCCACGGAAAAACAACATCAGAGATTTAGAAACCAAAATGGAAGTGCAACCAGATGCTGCATCTTGTCTCTGGTATGACTTTGCGTATTTACTGTAAGAAACTGTTCGCCATGTCCCGTGTAAAACTGAAATAAAGACACTTATTCTCCTCAACAAGAAGTTACTGTGACTTAACGTCATTTAAATTTAGCCTCTTCATCCATTTAAACTCCTGAAAGGTCCTGAAACATGGACGCAGTCTGAGTGACGTCATCCATGGGTTCTGAGGTTTTGAAGCTGAACGATGGCGTTTTAAGGATTGAAACTTTCAGTCCACCTGGACAAAGGCTGTGACTTAAACTGCATAGGAGTTTGTGTACGTGTTTTGTGAGAGATACCCGATGTTTACGAGATCGGCCAAAATATTAAAGTATGAAACGGGAGCACCGTGGTCATACTAATGCCCCACAATGCATCGGCTCTCAGACTGTCCAATCGCAGCGCTCGCCAGCCGGCCAACTAGCGGCTTAAAATAAAAGTTCTGTACTGGAATACAAATAATATTAAAATGACCACGTAGCTGCTTTAGTAATGACCGTTTGCATACGGTTGAAATATATTTACTGACTGACCGTCGTGCTATCTTGATGCTAGCTCATCAAACGGAGCTCGAACAGAATTACACAGAATCATTTTTCTAACCCGGCTGGAAACATGTTGATTTCTGTTGTAAAAAAAAAAAAGACATTTTCAGACAGCCCCTGGAGGACGCTTAAGGAACTGCAGGTTTTTATTTTGGGCACTTCTGCATTGGCTTCATTTTTCAACCCTACAGGTTGTCGCTTGGTGTAAACGCAAGCAGCCAAATGTTTCACAAAGACTGTCCGCACTTGTTCCTGCCAGCCCCCTAAGTACAATCTGCACGTGAAATGCACAGCGAGCTTAGTGGCAGGCGAGGGTGATGGAGTTTTTATCAGGTGACTAATCAGTTTGTAGGTAATAAAGCTGCTCCGTCATGTTTTCTGCAAACCAGAATGTTTTTTTCGGCTCTTTGTTCATCCTGTGAATACGTCCACGTGGAGGTGATTAAAAGTCATAAACGCTTCATGAACGTATTGGGCTCTGTTGCTTCATCCACCATCTTGGATGTATTGTCATCATTACTCTGTAACCTCTGCAGCATCTTTTAGTCCTTAAATATAAATGCACAGAGCGATCTGTTGTTTACCAGTTTGACCTTGCTTCCTCCTGACGGCGTTTAAAAATCAGCAACACCTCATGAAGAACAAACCGACACCGCTCCTCTCTGCACTGCTGCATTTCTAACAGCTCACAACCACCTGTACTAACAACCACCTCCTTCTTTCTTTATGCAGCTCAGAAGTCCTGAGAACATGGAGCTAAAGCCGAGGGAGAAAAGGATTTCATGAGATTGTTAGAGCGGTCGTCCTGGATTCTTTTTTTCTGACCGATTAACTCCACGGGTTACCGAAGCATCACCCGCATTCTGTGAGTACAGATTCCTGCAAACTGACCCAGAACCTTCCTGACATCATCACGCTGCAGACAAACTCACAGATTTATACATCTGCCTTAAGGGAAGAAATAAACTCAGCGTGCTCCGACACGGCTTCCTTACATTCACTGTTGTTTGTCTAAATAATAATCACAACTCTAACTTCCTCTTCTGATCATGACTCAGCTCTAATGACCTCAGTGCTCGGACTGAGAAAAAAGCTGCATGCTGCACCTTTGTTTTTAATCATCTCTGTTTCCTCTTTTAGATTTGATTGGCTGAGAGGTGAAACGTCCTGCAGGGACTCGGGTTTCAGCCTCAATCAGCACTTCCTGTTTGTAAATTAAAGGCACAAACAGAGACACAGAGCAGCAGAACAACAGAAATCCAGACTCAGTATAAATGATAGAGTTACACCGAGAGAGCAGCGTCTTCTATGTTTGATATCAGGAGCATTAAGACGAAGAATCACGTGAAGATATAAACGAGGAGAAACTCTGCAGGAGAATCATTTTTATAGAGACAGACGTGAAGAAAGCTTCTTCTATGTTTCATCTACAGATTATCTCAAGGATTGTTTTTGTATTTACCACGTTGTAACGTCTTCATGTTTTTAAGGGTGACATCACGAGGTGCAAAACTTTCTGAAGACTTTAAATTGATTTTTCAGATCGTATTTGTCAAAGGCCCCGTGTCCACCTAGCGTGATTTTTCTGAGCGTCAGCGTCTTTTTTCAATTGTTTTCAATGAGCAGAGAGCGTTCGCAGCAGGAAGCGGCCGCCCAGAGAAAAAGTGCAGCATTCAGCATCGTTTTTCCGACAAAAAAAAACCTTTTCTTCGCCTTTTTTGTGCGCTCAAGTTGAAAATCGTTTAACTTTTCAGAAAGGCGCTGTTGACGTCACCGGCGCTCTTTTCCAGATATTATATTCTTCATAGTTTGTGTCTTGTCCCCACATCCTCCTCGCTCCGTGTCTGATCAGGAAATAAACGACCTCAGATATAAAACATGCAGTAAAAAGTAACAGAGCAGTGGCGGTCATACAGCGGCCGTTGTGGCTGCAGGACCAGGAAAATACTCTTATCAAAACCCAGACCTTCTTTATTCTTTATATGTTCATGTTTACAAGGATCAGCCTTTCTGCAGGGATGAAGTCCTGCAGCTCAATCATCAGCTCCAGAGCCAGTTCAGGCTCTAAATGTCGGTCTGAGTCTAACTGGAGGGGACAGAAGGTCTCCTTCGTTGGCAGGTTTGTGTGCAGAGTTCAGTGATCGCAGCTTATTGTGATCGAAAAGGTCAGCGGGCTAGAAGAGGAATGAAAAACCTTTACAGGGAGACTGGTGTGTGTGTGTGTGTGTGTGTGTGTGTGTGTGTGTGTGTGTGTTTCTGTGTGTGTGTGTGTGTGTGTGTGTGTGTGTGTGTGTGTGTGTGTGTGTGTGTGTGTGTGTGTGTGTGTTTCTGTGTGTGTGTGTGTGTGTGTGTGTGTGTGTGTGTGTGTGTGTGTGTGTGTGTGTTTCTGTGTGTGTGTGGGGTGAAAGCAGCAACCGGAGATTAGCGCCCTCATATTATCAGCACCACGCCCTGCAGCTGCTGATCTCGGTGGTGTCTGTTACCTTCAGCTCTGCAGGAAGCACCTCCCGCCTCCACCTCCACAAAATCAATTACAGAGAGATGAAATTCTCCGATAACGCCTCCTAATGATAATTGCTCGAATCTGCGATGATCTGATTCACGATTGCAAACCACTATTGGCAGAGCGGCGGCCTATTGGCAGCCTGAGAAGATGGAATATCAATGATAATTGTTCTGCTGCTGATTTGACGGCAGCCCGGGGTAAACATAAACCGATTGTTGAGAATTGGGCTGTATGGTGAGCGGCAGGGGTCATATTTCAGTGATGTGTGATTGTAGAGTGCTGCACAGAGAGGAAGTGTTGTTTAACGGGAGCATCGCAGTGACGGGCGGAGACATGAGGGGCGACAGAGCGGCGAGAACACTAATCCAATCAGAGATCATCACACTGTTAAAGCTGTGATAATAAAAATCAAGTGTGCGTCCTCTGAAGCATCACACACGCATGACCAGAGCTCAGAAAAGATGCAGCCACGACACACCAAACACAGACACGGGTCAAGTGTTTGCGGTCACAGAGCGGCCCACAGGGGGGGCACAGGGTGACCTCTTGGAGACGGCGTGCCCCTCCTCTTTTCCTTCATCCAACCTTCGAGGATGACGGGAGTCAGCATTTTTGAAAAGTGCCTGAGAGACGTCGGGCTGAATAATACGTCCTATGAATAAAACACATTAGCTACAAAACATGTTGAATTATTCACATTTCAGAGCCTCCATCCCTCCCCACGCAGCAGATATTAGTTCTTCAGTCAGCGAGTCCTCTGAGTCTCTGTCTCCCCCATGTTCCCTCTCCTGATCACTCGCTCACTGTCTTTGTCGTCTGTGTTTTGTTAATCCCTCTTTGTTCCTCCTCTGTGTCTCCTCTCAGCTGACTCTCTGCTCATGGAGACGCTCTATTTATACTCCCACAGTCACTCCTGCTCCTCAACATCTCACTATTTATCCAAAGAGCTCTTCAAGCGTTTGTTCACACAGAATCTTTGATGACTCGTAAAACGCGACGACCCAAAATGAATTCATCATTTAGCGTTAATGTGAGGCGACCGGCTGTGAGACTCAAAGAGAAGCAGCAGGAAGAAGGAGGAGGCCGCTTTGCTTATTAAACACTTGACCTAATACACAGCTTTGGCTCATTTCATGTTCGGCTCCAGCAGGAGTTTGTGATTTTCATGATTTCCGTGTAATTTGCAGAATCAACAGCAACGCTGGAACTTCAAAGGGCAAAGCAATCAACCAATCACAGCGTTTTACGGAGCGCTTGGAATGCGAGCTCTTTTTTTAAGTGGATAACAGAACATTTAATTTGTGCTAAAAACCCTTTTGGAACAGCTGATTATAAGTCTCTCTGTGATTCAACAACTCTCTCATGTTTGGATGTGAAGTGACTTAAAAAAAACAAACTGGTTCGTTATTTGAAAAGCCTGATGTTCTTGTTTTTAAAACACGAGTAAAAAGGTTATTAAGATTCTCTTTCTCTGCCGTCAGCTCCTGAAGTCGTCTTTGGGAAACAAATATCCAGTGGAGATTCTAAAGTCTGCTGGGGCCCAGGGGGGCCCCTCCAACCAGCATTCATCCCCATCATGTCTGCCAGAGTCCCCACGCTTCCTCCTCTTCCTGTTTCTTCTTTCTCTCCCACAGACGAGTTATTCCTCATCATGTTTCTTTGTTGACAATCTCCTCGGTTTTCACAGGAATAATGGATCTAACACTTAGCAGGGAAACAAGAGTGAGTGCTGTCAGCTGGGGCCCTCTAACGCCGAAATTCCACCAGATCCGTGTGCATTGCGTGTCCGCTCCGGTGCGTGACGGCTCCGTGCACCCCCGTCCTTCAACACCCACCGGCTGCGTGCTCCGTCCGCAGCACGCAGAGCACAGCCGGTCAGCTGGGGTGCAGAGACAAAGGAATTCCCGCGGTATTTTAAAGATTAACTCGTGACAGCACGAGATAATACGATGTACATGGTATTAAACTCTATATTAACCTTATAAACACATAAACAAACACACATACAGTCGTTTTTCTGAACCGTTAAAAAGGAGTCTTTTATTCTGAAAATAAACCGGATGTTTTATTGTTGTATCGGTGTCTGACTTCTCGTCCCGCTTGTTCTTTTCTGTGCTGAATTGATGCGTCGTGCTCCGGCATCCGGCAAAAATAGAAGTCTTGCGTATCTTCTCCGGACTGCCGGAGCTGAGACGCAGTGGAAGCACACACATTGAATAAAGTGAAACGTATCAGCTCCGCTGCCGGAACGGAGCGGAGACGGACCGAACACGCATCTGGTGGAATTTGGCCGCTACTGTCGTTGCAAAATTTGCACATTTTGAGCTTTGGTTTAAATTTGTCAGTCCTCAGGGGCCCCCTACTGGTCTGGGCCCCCTAGCAGTTGCCTGCCTTGCCTGTTGACAAGCCACGCCTCTGCAAATATCTGTTTGACAAAGAACTACAACATTCTGTATCTGTTGTTGTGAGATGAGATGGTGATCACCACGGAGACAGGAGGTCAAATGTGTAAAATGTGACTTTTAAACTATTTAAACTTTTACCTGTAGCTGGCTCAGGAGTTTTGGTTCCCGTAGTGATGCAACCATGAACCGGTTTAACATCTGTATCAGTCGATGTCGGCACCGCTGACAAACATCGGCCTATGTGGCGACAGCTGATGTTTATCCATTCAATGCTAACAAGCTAGCTCCATTACATCTATAGAGCCACGTCCCGAGCAAACTAGAGAAGGAACGGAGTCGTCAGCAGGAAGACGTACAGCCACTGTGTGCCTTTTTTTAATCTGTAAATCGATCATCAGAACGTCTGTCACTCACAGACAGATTAACAGATTCAGAAGGAATCACTGGACTCGTCAGAGGAAGATAATAAGGCTGAGAAAGGGCTCATGATGAACGCTGTGTGTGTGCACGCTGCTTCTAAATGTAAGAAAAACACAAACCTCACTTCCAATAGTGCCCCACTTCTCTCCTCACACATGCTGCCGTATTTTTAGCCAACCTGTGCACTTTTTCACCCTCACATACTTTGAATATTTAGGCCACTCTCTTATTGATGCAGCAGAAAAGCTGTCCTGGGACGTCGCTTTACTTTGAAATCACAGCGACTGAGGGAACTGTGTTTTTATGGGACTCTGACGTGTATGTGTGTGTGTGTGTGTTTGGTGTGTGTGTGTGTGTGTGTGTGTGTGTGTTGTCATTGGTACAGTCACATTATTCAGAGAGCAGGCAGCGACAACAGCACTTCAGAGGGTGTTTTCAGTGAAGCAGCTCTCCAAACAGAAAAACATGACGTCAATGAGCTCAAACTGCTGCTTCCTGAAACACGGTAACATATCTGAGTCACACAGGCTTCAGAGAGTCACGGCTGGAGGGTCACATATAGATGATACTCGGTTAAAGATTAGAAAGCTGCCACGGTTTCTAAGAAAGCAACATTACCACCCAGAGTACCGAAGGGACCCCTACTTCCAGGAGTTTATTTCAAAGGACTGAAGTTGTGCGTACACTGAGTGAGTCTATAAAAGCTGAAGATGAATGTCAGCTCACTTTGTACGAGATAAATCAGTACAGAGCATTGATACCTGTCAATAGTTATCTTTGACAACTCCACAGAAGGAGGTTAAAGGTCCAATCAGTGAGATGTGTAGAGAGTGAAATGATAAAGTGAGCTTACTCTATGATCAGACATTAAGGAAACATGCTATGTTGAAGTGCTGGCTTCTCTGACAACAATGCAGCAGCCAGTATGTCCTCCTTCTAACTTTAGATTCTGGTCCTGAATGGTCTGGATTTGTTTGGACCAGAGAAGGTAGGCGGTTTTAAGGCACCCCCACACGGCCGTTTTGGACGCCCCTCGGTTTGCCAGATATGAGAGCAGTTATCAGGTCAAACCAACAGGTGTTGCAGCGATGGAAGCGGGCAAGAGAACTGGTTCAGATAGAAGTGATTGTACCCGACCTAAAAAGCCTCTGCATGTTTCTAATAGCTTCAGTGTCCACCACATGGTGACCTGCGTGAGCATCCACTCTAGAGAGGAGGGGGGGGGGAGACAGCTCTCTGTAATGTTTTGAATTTGGACTGCAGTACCCATTTTAAACACTAGGTGTCAGAATTACATACTGCTCCTTTAAAGTCAGATCTTTGTTTAAGTTGTCTCATATGCACTGCTCAAATACAAACACTGTCAAAAAAAATCTCTCTCTCTCACTCACCAAACACGAGCTAACTAGCAGCCAAAACAAATATTCCGTTAGCTGGAGGTCTGCAGATATTTCCTGCCAACGTTTCTCTCTTTCATATCTTTAGTAAGGAGGGGAAGACACCCTGTATACTCTCAGAAAAACCCCATCTCTGCAGCAGGGACCTTTAGGGAAGTTAAAAGTCTGTTGACTTATTTGGACGCTGCTCCCTGCTGAGGAAAGTCACTGAGTACATCAAACAGTTCAAAGTTTCTTGGGGTTGGCAGCATATTGAGGCACAGGCGCTTTACTTTCACCTATGAGTCCTCACAGGCTCTTTGTGGAACTGTGCTGCCAAGTCATCGCCAAAGATCTGTACATTGTTGACCAACGATGCTCAAACAGTCTCAAACTTTGGTGCAACAAACCCGAGAAGGAAAAACAGAACTTTGATGTGGGTTATTTTGGTGTGCGCTGCAAAACAGCTCAACAGAAAGCATCACAACATTTCCAAAACCCATCCCCTGCAGTTACTGCAGCGGAAACAACTTTTAAAGGAAGATTCAGGTCTACTTACCAGGGCACAGTACGTCTCTGGAGGGTCTCCACAGGTGATGTTGGGGGGGTCCAGAGTGACCTTCAGGTACTGGGTCATGTCTGCTGCCTCTGGCTGGCAGGCCATGTAGTCCCAGGTCAGGCCTTCGTCCGAGTACACCTGGGACTTGCACACATCGTAGTGACCCCACGCTGCAGGGTAGTGCTGCATGGCCGCCTGACACATGGCGGTCCACAGCGCCTGCAGCGTCAACGCAAACTGGAAACGCATGACTGGTCCTTCTGTCGGAGCGTTGCCTCCTCCTGATGCTGTACGAACACGGGATCCCTCGTCTTCTTCTTCCTCTCACTCAGCTGGAGGGGGGAGGCATGCCAGACTCCCCTCAGGTGGAGCCTCTCCGTTTAAAAGCTGTTTTTCTCTGTTTCAGGTTTGTGGAGAGTCGGCGGGGTCAGCAGCCCATTGAGAAGATAAGAGGAGAGGACGGAGGGAGGAGGAGGAGGAGGAGGAAGGGGAGAAGGAGATAGCCCTCTGACACGCTGATAGGAAGATGATTGACAGGTCTCCTCAGCTCGCAGTGCTGTCAGTCATGGTCCTGCTCGGCGAAGCGGCTCTGCAGAGAAACAGAAGAAGAGAGGGTGAGTGTACAGTGGGTCTCTTGTGGGATCACAGTCTGACAGGGAGAGGACATTAGCCCGGGTCGGCTCAGGTGAGAGGTGTTAGGTGTGAGTGTGGTACAGGCCATGTTGGTGTTTGTTGTCCATCAAACCATCAGAAAATCAGAGAGTGAGACAATCAGGATGAACTGGATCCTGCTGCTTTCACACCAAACCCTCATCTCCCTCAGCAGGATCAGAGCTACAGTGTTACAGCCTCCCACGCCCCCTCACCCCTCCTCTCACCCATCTCACCCTCCTCTCTCTCATCACTGTGCAGGCTGGGATGAAACCAAGAACACAACACGGCCTCAAAGGTGAAGAAACCGCATGTTTTCTGTGATCACTATCATCTAGTACCTCAGATTTATTACGTCTAATCTAATCTGAAATGTAACATAAAGCGTCTCTCAGCTCAAATTCAAATATAAACACTTTTAAACACATTTTGCGTATCTCTATTAAACAACAAAGAGGAAGAAGAAGTAGCAGACACAACAAAACCAAAAACCTCCTTCTTTGAATCAGCTGTGTGGGGAAACTTTGGGCTCGCAGTGCGCTCGAACACGTCGAGTATTTCAACGAATATTACACGGCATCAATACACCCAGAGGAGCCAATCACCGGAGCCAGGTGAAGAACAACAACATATAAACTATTTATCCTCGCTGTTTTTCAAAAGCCTCTGCATGAGGAAGAGGAGATGGTTGAAGACTACTGAATAGGATACATTTTTAAGGCTACGCGTGCATTTGTAGAAGAGGACTCCGGCCTCAGAGCTCCAGCCTCGTTACACACAATCTGTAAACCAGTACGAGGTCGTACGGACAAATAACCTCTGCACCCGCTGTTCATTACCAACCATGTGACTGCACACGTCATAGATATGTTACAGCGATTCTAAAGGCACGTGTTTCATTCAGTCTCATATTTTACATCGTATTTGTTTCATATTTTAAAATCGGGAGATGGAATTTATTTCGGTGGCACGTTTTATTTTGCATCATTTTTTAGTTTAAAGGGGACAGATTCTGAAAAATCCACTTGTTCAGTGTTGTTGAACATATATTTGGGTAACCTGAATCTATCGACCCACAACATGTGAAATAAACCCAGCTCTTTGTTTGTGGTCTGCAGAAGTCTAACAACGGAGAGAAAATGCGCCGTTTCAAATTTGCTCTCCTTGTGATGTCACAGTGGGATTCTGGTAAAAAAAAAAAAAGGTGGAAAAGGGGGATAATATGTCCTCTTTAATGTTTAACACACTGCAGGCTGCACCAACATCACAGATAGATCCAAATAACACGAGATATCACAAAGTGTAACCGTCACGACTAAACCTAGATATGCAAGCAAGAAGACTGGTTTTATTCTCTCACACATTCATTCTTTTTCCTTCATTCATCTTAGCCCCTCCCTCTCTTCCTCTCCCTCCGTCTCCCTGCTCTGGTGATCAGCTGATTTAGGGTGTTAACTCTTTAAGTAATAATCCAACTGACTCTGCCACAACCTCTCTCCACCAATCATCCTGCCCTGTTCTCTCTCTTTCACAGTCAGTTTGTCATTTCAGTGCGATCGCTGTGACCACATCCTGCATTCTTCTATCACCACCAGGGTCTAGACTCCATCAGGGGGGTATCACCACCACCACCAGGGTCTAGACTCCATCAGGGGGGTATCACCACCACCACCAGGGTCTAGACTCCATCAGGGGGGTATCACCACCACCACAAGGGTCTAGACTCCATCAGGGGGGTATCACCACCACCACAAGGGTCTATACTCCATCAGGGGGGCCTCACCACCACCACCAGGGTCTAGACTCCATCAGGGGGGTATCACCACCACCACAAGGGTCTAGACTCCATCAGGGGGGTATCACCACCACCACAAGGGTCTAGACTCCATCAGGGGGGCCTCACCACCACCACCAGGGTCTAGACTCCATCAGGGGGGTATCACCACCACCACAAGGGTCTAGACTCCATCAGGGGGGTATCACCACCACCACCAGGGTCTAGACTCCATCAGGGGGGTATCACCACCACCACAAGGGTCTAGACTCCATCAGGGGGGTATCACCACCACCACCAGGGTCTAGACTCCATCAGGGGGGTATCACCACCACCACCAGGGTCTAGACTCCATCAGGGGGGTATCACCTTTTTGTTGCTTTGTTCCTGTTGAACTTTGACCTCTGTGAACCCTGACCTCCCTATTCACAGCAGGTTTGACCTCCTCATGGGGTTACATTAAATCACAGCAGTTTGAGTGAGTGAAGTGAACTCTCTCTCCTGACAGAGTCCCACTTTGCAAATTAGAATAAAAGAGTTGAATGTCAACGTAATCTCCTCAGACTGCAGAGCTGCGTTCAGGTTTCTGCTCATAAGTGGCGAAGCTGTCTGAAACAGGAGCCTCAGCACTGAATCACACGCCGTGATGTACCTCCAGACTGCACAGCCTCCATTTATATCTGTCACATCATGTGGGCTGTGGACCCTTTTCTCCTTAAACATCTGTTTAAAGTTAAAGTAAACCTCCACTTCTTTACCCCACTGATCTGATTTATGGGTCAGTTATTTGAAAAAACATTTCTGTTGTTTAACTAATCCTAAAAAGTCTTTAAAATCTACAACCTGACGTTCATGTCCTCAAACTCAGCAGGAAGTCACCTGGCCTCGTTTGCAGGATTGTGAAGGTTTCACACCTCAGTACATCAGCTGTGTGTGTGTGTGTCTGTGTGTGTATGTGTGTGTGTGTGTGTGTGTGTGTGTGTGTGTGTCTGTGTGTGTGTGTGTCTGTGTGTGTGTGTGTGTGTGTGTCTGCGTGTGTGTGTGTCTGTGTGTGTGTGTGTGTGTGTGTGTGTGTGTCTGCGTGTGTGTGTGTGTGTGTGTGTGTGTGTGTGTGTGTGTATGTGTCTGTGTGTGTCTGTATGTGTCTGTGTGTGTGTGTGTGTGTGTGTGTGTGTCTGCGTGTGTGTGTGTGTGTGTGTGTCTGTGTGTGTATGTGTGTGTGTGTGTGTGTGTGTCTGTGTCTGTGTGTGTGTGTGTGTGTGTGTGTGTGTCTGTGTGTGTGTGTGTGTGTGTGTGTGTCTGCGTGTGTGTGTGTCTGTGTGTGTGTGTGTGTGTGTGTGTGTGTGTGTGTGTCTGCGTGTGTGTGTGTCTGTGTGTGTGTGTGTGTGTGTGTGTGTGTCTGCGTGTGTGTGTGTGTGTGTGTGTGTGTGTGTGTGTCTTCATCATGACAAACATACCCTCTGATCAGGAATCAATAATCAGCTAAAACTGCTCGTTATTATAAAAGCCCTGTTCATGATTTCAGATCGTTTCCATCTTTGATTGGATTTTAATATCTGCTCAGAGCGGCGTTAAAGAGGAGGCCGTCATTCATCAGATTCAGCACGTCACTTTTAATGCGTCTGGATTCCAGCCAGGACAAAGTGTGTTAAGAAGCAGCTCAAACTGTGACAGTGAGGAAGTTTGTGGAACGTGAGAGTGAAGACGTGTTAAAACAAGCGAGCGATCACCTGAGAGACGTTCTGAATGTAAAACAGCTGGAGCAGAAACATTCAGAACTCACGTACACTTCAGTTTGTTCTCGTTTTTAGAGCCGCAAACATTTAAAGAAACTCCAACAAATCACATCAAGACAAACGTGAACACTGAACGTACGCTACAGAGACACTCTGATTAATAATGAACCGTCTGAACTCCTCACAGAGATCATGTTTCTGCATCTTTTATGTGCTCAACGTTTGTTATGGTTGATCGACCTCCATAACCTTTACGCTCCGAGTGTTCAGACTGACATTACAACGAGCTCAAATATAATGTTAGACACTGGACCATTTCTATCGCAGGGTTCATAAAAATGTGGAGGGGAAGATCTGGGATTCAATTAGGCCCAAGAATATGGAGTGAGAGGATGTAAAACCAGAGGAGGAGGAGGGAGTGCTGCGAGGGGGAGGACGGAGGATCGGGGAGAGGGTTCAAGGAAAAAGAAATGAAGCACCTTCACTGTAAAATGTACGAATGTCAGCGGGGGAGATGTCAGCAGGTGAAGAAGCAGCCAATTATCCAGAGAACTCCTGACTCCGGCCTCCCTGTTCCCATTAAGGGACATAATAACGCCGCGTTAAGGACGCGACTAAAGAGGAGTGTGTGTGTGTGTGTGTGTGTGTGTGTGTGTGTGTGTGCGAGCTCTGCGTGTAACCTCTGGATAAAGAGAGGTGTGAGTCGCGGATAATGAGACAACAAGCGCCGGCGAGTCTTCGGTAACAAGCCGAGAGATCACAGACGGGGGGGGTCATTATGACTCCACCGTCCCGGACACAGCGGCCCCCCCTCCTCTCATTACTCCCCCCTTTTATAACCCCTCCGTCGCCCCGTGGGGGGGGGGGGGTGAGGGGGAGAAAAGGCGAGCAGATGGAAGAAGTGTGGATGTGCATTTTAAGTGAGAAAACAGAGTTTATTTTAGCGCAGGACGCTTCCTGCGACCATCGATCACCGTCTGAGGACACGACGAGAGGAGGAAGAGTCTGAACGTCTTCCAGGTACAGAAATATTTAGTGCAGAGTGTGCACACACAGAAACAAAAACACTTACAGGAACACAGAGAGGCTGCTGGGAAACTCATCGAGGAGTTCTGTGAGAAGAGATGTTGAAAACGTACACGACCGATCTGTTGACAATATTCTCACCTTTACCGGTGATAGAGATAAAACATGCAGGTGTCTCATCTGAACAACTTTCAGTATGTGGAAAAGTCAAATATGAAACACGAGGGCAAACAGTTTGTTAGTATGATAAAGGTAAAGCGGACACAAAGAATAAAAATGTACTTTTTGAGATTTTTAAATGTAGTTTTTGGTTGAGGAACATAGGCCACGCCTCAAACACAACACATTTACGTTTCATACGTATTTAAGCACGCCTTTCACATCCCTCCCCCCCAACTCCCCCCCGTGTTTCTTCATTTCTCTCTTTGTCTAAATAGAGGAACCACAGGGGAAGAAGTAGGCGAGGAACAGCCAATCATGTCGCATTGATATAGGTGGGCGGGCTTACCAAAGAAAACGCTGATCCTACCGGCTCAAAGCACGGAGAAAACATCGTCGACAAGACGACAAGAAAGGACGCTCAACTTCAGGTGTTTGGAGATATTTTGGATATTTACAGTCCGACAAAAAACACAGTAACGTGCTCTGTTAACTGAAGACGAGTGCAGCTAAAACGGGAAACAGCACGAACCTTTTCGAGGGTTTGAAACAATATGACCCGTTAGAAAACACCGAAGGAAAGAAATGACCAAACATCCCAAACGAGTGTTAGTGGACCCTCAGCGAGCAGCGGGCCCTCAGCGAGCAGCGGGCCAGTTATAAGTGTTACTGCCCAGCAGCGCGCACCGAGCTCATGATGGAGAAATGTTCCTCTGTTCATGTAGAGTTTCTGATAGTCGGACAGTAAAGAATAATTAAAACACAATGAACCATCTGGTTTCTTCAGGAGAAAAAATCTGACTTTTAATTTGATAGAAATAAGAATGTAATATCTCGCCGCGGCCTCATCAGAAGAGTTTCTAACCAATCCGCCTGAACTGTACCGCCCTTTGTTTTACGCCTGAATACATGTTTAATGCAAATAGAGAAAAATATATTTTCAAAATATACTTCAGGTCAAATATTGGAACACTGTCACTGCGTGCGTGTTCATCCAGCTGACGTGTGTGAGGTGTGCCCTCAGCAGCTGCCTGCAGGTACAGACCAGTCAGAGCTGCTTTCTATATTTAATCACAGGAATCTTTCACTATAGGACCAGACCACCCAGCCGAGGGTTCATTTGGCTGCTTAATCCATCACGCCCACCTAAAACAGCCCCCCTTCACGCCCCCACACACCCGACCATTTCCTGAGAACACGCCCTCCTCCGTGTCCGCTTACATTTCATCTCCGGGGCTGCTCGAGCATCACTGAGTGTTTCTGCGAAACCACTGGGGAGATGTTACACGCATATCCTCCGAGACGCTCTCTACTACTGCAGGGAGACACTTTTAAATCATGCAAATCATCCAACCAGCAGAAACAGGACGTCCCTCCAACCTGCCTGCTCGTCTCTCTCCATCTAACCTTAAACTGCTGCAGCTTTTCACATCGTCCACAGTTCTTATTCACATAAAGATCGTCATCTTTTTCATCTTTGTCCTGTATACTCGTAATTACATTTCCTGTGTGTGTGTCTGTGTTTCCTTCTGCTGCTGGCTGTGTGGTAAAGACGTCTTCAGCTGCTCCTGACTCCATCTCCGTCCTTCTTTACATCCAAAACTCACATTTCAACCAGTGTTGGAGTTTGAAAGATTAAAGTATAACAGAGACACATAGTTTGGGCAACAACAGGCACAAGCCAGCTGTTGTCTGACCCTTGGATTCGGCCAGGTCATGAGAACTCGTTTTCATACACACGTACGCATACACACACACAAATACACCATTCCTGCCCTAAAAAGGAAGTTGCCTATCCTGAAGATGCGATTTGTTTATGACACATGTAAGTACTTGGTGATTTGATTGCCCTTAAAAGGAAGTTTTACTGTTCAGAAGATGCTCTTTGGTTAGCACACGTGCCCTAAAAAGGATGTTGATGATGATACAAAAGAACTGCTCCAAGTGAAATAAACAGATCCTCTCACTCTCTGTCTGATTGTTTAAGAGCTTTTACTCTTCTTCATGATGGCGTCACGAACAGGAGAGGCATTGAAAAAAATGATCTCGTCATAATCTTCTCAAATCTCCTGGGGCCGACCACAGGGGGCGGTACTAACTCACCTCCACGAATATTTAGCAGTCTGACAAATTGTCCCAAATTGTAAAAAGTGTCCTCTTTAGCTGAAAAGGCAGAGCTGAGCTCAGAGGAAGGTGGAATGATTACAAGGTTACCACTGATGTCCTGCCTATTTTCCTCCTTTTCATATTTAATTTCACGCATTTTATTCACTTTCAAGGACGATTTCTGACCCTGCTTCTGTCCTGTCTCTGCCGACTTTCATCTTTTCTCACTCTACCTGTTTCATATTCTCCACCAGCGGCTCGCTGAGCGCAGGAGAGAGAGAGAGAGAGAGGGAGAGAGAGAAACAGATGAAAGATAGATAAAGATAGAAGCTGGCCCGGCTTCAGTAAAAACAGCCTCCTGCCTGCTCTCCGTGCTCCTCTCACCACATTCCTCCGCCTGCCGCTCCAGAATCCCTAATCTGTCCTGTTAACAACCTGCCAATAGGGCGTCTGTCCTCATGAATAAACATACGGAGCGGAGCGTGGCCCTGCAAACATGACAGCCAGCGTGAGCTTGGAGCAGCGTGTAGCAGCGAGGACGCCTACGACGCTTCCCCGGGGCTCGCCTCCCAGTCAGCCCGTCACTTAGAGCTCTTTGCTTCTTCTTTAAATGTCGCCGCCTTCATCGGCAGGCTGTGATCTTTTAATAATGACGACAGGTATGAAGGGGTGGAGGGCTGACAGCTGCTTAAGTGACGCTGTGCGAGGGGGGCGGGGGGGCAGGCAGCCGCAGAAGGAATCAGAGCTGAGGCGGTTTCACTTTAGACTCAAACTGAGGCTTGTTTTCCACCTCTGATATGATAAATTATTAGCTGTCTGTGAAACCTGCATGAAATATAAATGAAAGCCATAACAAGTGTCTCACCCTGCGAGGATTTGATTAATTTAGACGTGTTCATGTTTCAGAGGCTTTCTCCTCTCACACACACTGAGTATAAAAAGCAAAGATTAAGGAGACTCTCTTAAGAAAGGGGGGCGGGTCAGAGCTTCAAGAAACTGTAAAAAAAACATGATCAGGATTATTATTCTGTTCAGTTTGACACAGATAAATATCTGAACATGTGATCAAGCTACAGGTGTGAGGAGCATCCTGTTTAGAGATTTAGGAATAAAGTTTATTTACGTCGGACTTTTTAAAAGTGTATTCTTAATTAGTGTAAAGATAATAAAACATCTGAGTCAGGGGGCTGCTAGCCAAGCTGCTGCTAGCATTAATGCATGTTTCGATCGCTTGTTTTTGGGTTAGATTATTTCAGTATCAGGTTTGCTCTTCTTTAAAGTAGGCGTGCACTTAAACCTGTAACATCTCTGATTAAAGCGGTCTCAGGTGTAACATCTGTTTCTGAGGGGGACAGGATGTCTGGTGAGGGGGCTGCAGGCCGAGCTGCTGCTAACGTCCACATCATTTCCGCCCATGGACGGATTATTATGACCACAGGCCCTGGACACAAACTCGCCTTGGAGATCGTCTGCACAATAACACAGGCCAACCCACAAACACACAGCACTTAGTCCTTTAAGATTCTGTTATTTAATGTTTAATCATCCTCTAACCCGGTCTGGGTTCTTCACAGAAAAACTCTAAATGATCGATCGTTCACTTTTCTGTTGTACATTCTGCTCGGTGCACAATTTGAACAGGAAAAACAGTCGACAAAATGTGGAACTTCTTTATATCATGACTCATATGAGCAGAGTCTCAAAGTCTCTTTCCTTCATCCTCTTTATATAAAATAGTTTGTAGTTCCAGTCTGCACGAAGAAACAGCTGTTCTCTCTCTCTCTCTCTCTCTCTCTCTCTCTCTCTCTCTATATAACAAAAATACCTTACATATAAATATATATATAATTAATCTTAAGGCAATGACTGGCATTTTTATCAACACTTTCCAGCATTTTTAGAGAATAATCAGTTTCAGCTCTTCTTTCGTGCAACTGTGTCGCACAAACGGTGTTTCCTGTGTTCCAGAACACACCCACTTAGTTCAGCAGCAGCTGAAACAACACTTTGCAGGATAACGTGGGCGTATCCTCCAAGGTGTGCTTCATGTGAAAGACAGAAACTGCAGATGAATGGTTGCAGCTATTTCTGCTGTGTGATGATATCCATATGAAGCACAATGTGTGCAGAGGTTGTTATCAACATATATTTTATTGTAATCCCCTGCTTCAGTGTGTCAGAGCTGGATTCATCACGTTCTGTTTGAACCCTGCTGAGGTTTACTGTCCTCTGATTCGACGTGTCTGCAGCCTCGTGTCTTAAACCCAGAGTCTGCTGCAGCCGACAGGTCAGGCCTCTGAAGGCCGCCGACTCCCTGACTGCTGAGGATGTGCTTCACTCGCCTCCACCAGCTGCATCTGCCACAACCCTCCATCACTCCCTCTCTCTCCCCCCTCCTCTCCTCTCCTCTCCCCTCCCCGGAGCTGCCACATGCACTCTGTGTGTGCAGAGCAGCTCTTCTGACAGGGTGACTGTGGCGAAGCTGCCCCGAGTCGAGCTGAACACCCTCGGGCGTCAGTTACTCCAGCACCACATCAGTGCAGGGAACGCCCAATGAGACAGTGAGACAAGATCACGCCTCCCCCCTTCCTCCCTACCTCCCCCCTGCCTCCTCTCAGCCACCAAGCATGCTTGTCTTTGCGACACAGGAACACCTTATGCATTATTAAAGACACTTTTCCTAAAAGGCTGCTGGCACATTATTCTGCAGCCACAGTGACATGTCGACTCAAAGCGTCCACTTTAGCTCTGAAGAATGAGCTCGCACAGGTAGAGCTGCAAACATCAGGGCGGCTCTAAAGAGACTCATTATGTATCTAAGGATTTATTCAAAGACCATGAACATAGTGCTGAGAGTTTAAATCTAATATGATCTCTAACTTGTTTAAACTAGAGTATCCTGCAGCTGTAATCGTGTTTCTAAATGAACATTATTTTAATGCATTCAGTCGGTTTCTGAACCCTTCAGCCATCATGAGTATTGATAACAGCACGCCCTTAAAGGGATAATTATCAGATATAATCCAGTACAGGGCCAAGGTGGTAGCATATGTGAATCCTCAGATCATAACTGTTCAAATAATAAAACTAAAATGTATGCTAAGCCGTATGTTGTGTAAAAAGAGTGGACACTGTGCATGCGGCGCTGAAAACATCATAAGGAGCAGTTTGCATGTGCACAGAAGAAAATGCAGAGTGAACAAGTCCAGCAGCGACAGGCCGCTGAGTATGACACTCATGTAATTATGCATTATGATAAACAGGCAACGATGAGGTAATAAGCTCCACCAGGGGGCGCCTCTAGAGATGACCTCCAGAAATGATGTGAAGTTTTGGATGCATTCAAGGTCGCCTGATTTGTAAATAATAAAATATTGTATTGGAGGGAGTGTTAGAAGCTGATTCAGGAGTTTATATAGAAGAGAATAAACTTATTTTAACGCAGCCCTCCTCTTGATCTGTGCAGGAGAAAATAATCAGGGACAGGCCACAGCCAAGTCACATCACACCACAACAAGCAGCCGTCTGATTAACGCTCCAACACTCACAGAAACTCTCTATTAAAGTAAAAACTTACATGTCCTGAACGCCCCTCCAGTACGTGCCCCTGCTCGTTAAGTCCGTTCAACAAGTTCAGAGCTCAGAGTGACCATGAAAGAAGAATGAAGCTCTTTAAGACGCGCTGCTGAACGGGAACGTGATGAGTGCGCACGTCGGTCTCTGAGGGATCGCCTCGCGCACCATCTCTCAGCTGTTTGTAAGAGAAAACGATCAGAGGAGGATTTTCCTGCCGCTTCAAAACAAATGAGTGATGAGCGTCCAGGGGGCTCGGTCAGCACCGCGCCTCGTGCGGGGTGCGGGGGGGGGTTTGTGTGCACGAGCTCCGGAGCCAAAGTGTCCATCATCCTCTCTCCAGGTGTCACTCCATCACGGCGTCAGTCTGAGGCGCGTGATGTCCGCGGAAACAAAAGCCAAGAGCTGCAAAACAAACTTTCACCTCTTCTTTATCTCTCAATCCCCAACACTCCCGCACGCGGACCTCTGCGCGGATCCCTCCTCTCTCTCTGCTCTGGTCGCTTTCAGACACTCAGCAGGGACAACAATCTCCCCAATTAAGACTCACAACATCCGCGTATACTTCTCTTGGACGTCTCCCCGCACCGCACCGTGCAGCACCGCAACAGCAGCACCGACAGCCCCGCCGGAGATAACGGGAGAATAACACACTCCGTGGCTCGATTAGATGAGACGCACACTAAGCACACCTATGGTTTCTCTCCCCACCCCTCCAGCCTCCACCTCGCCTTCCACACCCCCACCCTCGAACACACACACACACGCGCGCGCGCGCGCGCACGCACACGCACACACGCACGCAAACACTCTGTCCTCCTCTTTCAGGAGCCGTTAAAGGAGCTCAGGAGGGAGGAGGATCGCCTCCAGTTGAACCTCTTCTTGTGGAGTTCACCGGAGGCGCCAGATCGCGATAAATTATCTGATAATTGTGGGATTTACAAGTCTCAGAGGAGGGATGCATCCGGGAAAAACAGAGGGTGGAAAATCTCTGAGCCACGCTTTATTATCACCGAGCATCCAAACCAAAGTGTGCGCAGAAATGAAATAAAAAATAAAGATACTGAAACTGGTGAAGCGTTTTATTTCTGTCCCTCACTGACATGTCGCCACAACGAAGTGCGTACTTATTGTAAGAACTGAAAGCTGAACGTAGTTGAATTTAACAAATGCGTTTTTGTTCCAAAAAGGATTTATTGAAAATGAAAATGTAAATATTTATGGGTTTAAGTCCTTTTTCTCCTCGTGCGTGATTTAGTGAGCATGCTGATGCTGCAAATACAATAAAATACTAGTTCCACGAAGGCACCAAAGAAGGTGCCATTTAAATCAATAAATGAATACCAGGGGCCGTTTACTTTCAATCATTTGATCTCCCTGATATAAAATCTCGTTGTTCTGGTTAAACTGATTTCAGTTTCATTTTTTTTTCATCCTCCAGTTAAACCTCCAACTAGATCAGAGCGCGTGTGATCACACCTGCACTGTCTCCTCACACCTTCATTGATTAACACAAAGAGTGAGAGGCTGTTAGCAGCAGACAGGTCACGACACCTGCCGCACAGGTGAACCTCTGCGCAGCTCAATGTGTCGATAATTACAGGCCCTGACCCCCAGCATCTCCAGCCCGCCGTGAGAAACCAGCCTGACATGCAGGGATGATAGGAAGGAAGGAAAGGAAGGAAGGAAGGAAGGAAAGGAGAGAAAGAAAGAAAGAAAGGTATCGTAAAGTGTCATTTTTGTAATATATATATTTTTTTAGATTTACGAGATGAGTGCTGTTTAATGCACTAAGCATGACTAAGACATGGAGAGGTTTGGTGTCCACACAGAGCTGCTCCTCTGCGCGTCCATGCGTCCTCTGCAGCCTCACACACTCTGATACAGGTGAGAATAAAGCAGGTTAGTCTCAAAACAAAGCAGACTCATGGGGCCAAAAAAGATCACAGCTGATTTCTTCCTCGTTATCGCACCTAACGTGTCTCCTGTTAATGAGTACAGTTACACACATGGAGCAGGGGGAGAAGTTAATGATAAAACAGCATCTGTTCTCACAATATCTGCCCTTTTATTCTCTGATCACGACGCACATTTTGGACACACACACTCTGCGCGCGTCGCAGCGATGCTTCCAAAGTTTACGCGCCCGAGCTCCCGGTGGAAAAGATGAATGAATGTTTAAAGAAAAGAGCTGCAGGAGCGTCTCACCTCTCTGGGGGTCTTCAGTTCTTCAGTGCTTCATTACGCCGGGGACAGCCCGCCATGTCGCCTGTTGCAGCCAAATTAATCCGCTTTGAAACGGGACATCTTGGCGTGGCGCAGGAAACGGACACTCACCGAGGTAGAGACCAGTTAGTCTCCGCCGCTCCGGGAATGAAGGAGAGCTCCCGGTATAAAGGCGACGTCACAAAGACACGGACACAGCAGAGAAAAGAAAATCCTCCAAATGTAAAGATTTAAAAAATCTAAAATCAGATTCCAGGTGTGACCACAGAGAGCCGCAGAGAGAGAGAGAGAGAGAGAGAGGAGAGAGCGGAGCGAACAGACGCGCTGCTCTCACACACAATGAGCCGCTCAGCCTCTGACAGCTCACTTTCACCTCAACTTTGTGTCTCTGCTGAAGCCTGAGATCCGCAGCTCAGGGCAAACACCGGCACAAACACCCCCAACTGCTTCTTTATCATCTTTATTCACTTAAATGTGACCTGATGCACATTTGAGATGATGAGCTTTATTAACAGGATGTTTCAGTTGGATTTACTCTGTGATTACTCAGAGAGAGAAATCATTTCAATAAGCAGGAGGAAAGATAGAGCCTTCATGGAAGATTTATGGTAAGAGTTGCATCAGAGGCATGCATCGAAGAGGCACAATAATGTTTTCACTGTGCCTTTTTTTAAATAGAAAATGTGACGCTCACTTGTCCCCGTTTAGGAGCTGTTACATCTGAGCCGCCTGCAGCAAAGAGCTGCACCAAGAGTGTTTGGAGAGGCAGAGATGGTAAAAACATGCCAGGATGAGTTGAGTCATATTGATTAATAAACTCATCCAGAGCCTGCAGATAAAAGCAGAGGATTGGAGGGTTCAGATCTGACTGAGGTGGAGGACTCAGCCCCTGTCTGTCTCCTCCTCTGAGAGCCGGGGGGCCAACTTCCCTGACATGAACCTCCTCCTCTAACTCGCTCAGCGACAAGAGAGAGCAGAGCCACCACGGAGCACATTTAATCCCCACTTATTGACTCAATACAATGACACAGGATTTCATGTTCCCTCACAATGCAGCATGAAGCTCGTGTGCAGCCTGTTCAGTCTCTTTGTCGTATCTTGAAGGCCTAAAAACAGGCTGCGGTTTGTACAGTGACTGTGTGAACAAAGAGACCGTAAAAAGGCTCAGAGGCTCTTCAACAACGACTTTACATATTACTGCAGTTCACTGAGAACAGCTCTGTGTGTGAACACAAGGAAGAAAATCTTTTCTCATTTTATAACAAATTCCTGCTCCAACAAATCTCCTGGTTTTTTATCTTCGATATTTTTGAAGAGTCTGACCAGAATAACAAAAATCCTTGACTGATGAATTCTGTTAAAAAAAAAGAAGGTCAAAGTCTCCGACCTTCATCACAGATCAAAACCTTATAGGAGTTAAAAACATGCCGTGGTTTTAGTTGGACACTTTAAAAATCAAATAGTTTGGCCCGAGTCCGTCCTCCCTGAAGTCTGTGGAGCCTCTTTCACACACTCAACACTCCTCAACGTTTCCTGAACCTACTCAGGCACGGTCGACCTAACGCTCATTTATTTAGATTCTTCCAGGTGAGAAGTTACCTTTAAGACGTTTTAAACAAGAGATCTATTCAAGATGTGTGACTGTGACACGACAGTTTGATCTAAGCTAGTTGAAATACTGAAATCGAACCATCAACACAAACATATCAGTGTGAAATAAATTAATACTCGTGGCAAAAATCTCCAGCTGATTGGGAACAAATGTGTAAAAACACTCACACCGCCGACAAAGCAACTTGGGCATGTGGCTGCAGGAGCTGGGGATCAAACCCTCAACCTTTCGTTTGAGAGACAACCAACTCTACCACTGAGCCACAGCCGCCTCCATCTGACACCAACGCATGCAGGAAGGTGTGTGAAAGGCAAGTTCCTGAAAATCTCAGAACCTGGGGTGACACGCCTGTCTTCCTGTTTACTAACCATGTGATCTTATTTCAATTTAAAAACTGGTCTCTCGATGTCTTTGTCACTTTTAAGGCGGTCAGACGACAGAATACCCCTCATTAGAAAATCATCTGGCTTTGATGGATGAAGACACTCAGCCAGAGGAGACCGGTGGGGGGGGGGGGGGTCACACAGATCTCAAGTTTTCAATGTCGATAAAAGATATCTACGATGCGCCTCTTGGATGAGAGTTTTTGTGTTTTTTTAAGGATGTAAAAACGGAGGCTGCTATGGTGTCTAGAAAGTGATTGTCCGGCTGTGTGTGTGTGTGCACGGATCAGCGAGGAGGACGTGTGTGTAAGTGTCCCCCCCCCCAGGCGTTATGAACCTCCCTTGCTTGCATCTTGTCATGTTGCATTTTGATTATTAGAAAATTGACGTCTGAAGCTGTTTCTGCACATCCCTGTCTGCAGACTCGTCGGGCGCAGCGCTATCGGATTTTTACGCCTGTTCAATGGAGGTTATGTTGCTTCATCCGGAGGACTGTTTGTCAGAGGAGGGCTGGAGGGGTGCAGGGAGGGGCGGGCCGGGTTATTTAGAGAGAAATATGGTGTTGAAGCTTGTTCTCGATTTACTTTTATGAAGCCCAATCCAGCCGTGTCATCAGACCTGAGAGTGCACACAGCCGGGGATCACAGTGATCAAGGTTTTCTGTTCTAATGTGACGAGTCATTCGAAGTCTGCAGAAACAATCCTTTCATGCACACGTTGTTTTTACAGAAGAGGTCAAACGACTCATAGCTCGATTCTGCAGGACACACGACGTGTTCTGAGCAGGTGAAAAAAAAGCTGCAGCTGTCTGCAAAATGTCAACAGACGTTCAGCATTTTCAAATATTTAAATCTAAATAAATATAAAAAAGTAAAATGCTTCTTTCTTCTCTAAACCAAATCAGCGTATTTGTTACATTTAGGAAAGAACGAGCTGGATCTCAATCACATTTATGTTGTAAGGACACACTGGCTGCTTTCTAAACCTCCTACTACTTACTACACGTGACAGAAGTCTGTAGTCTGACCTCCAGTCCGTGGTTATTCTGCAGGACACCAGGCCAGGCTTAGCTGGGTCCTGGTCTTGGAATGAGGAAGTAAACAACAGCCCAGCTTCAGCGTAGCGTCCACTTACAGTCTGAAAAAAGCTGACGAGAGATTCATTTAGATTTTCATGATTTAGAGAATCAAAAAGAGAACTGCTGGTATCTTTGTGTTGTTTGGTCTGATCGTGATTAATTCCTCTGTTAAGATGGACGCTGCTGCCCGTCATTTCAACCTCTGATCTGGTGCTTTGCATTGTGGGAAATATTACGCGAGGGAGACTGGTCTGATGCAGACTGTAGGTTTACAGAATCAGTACGACATATGACAATCTAAAATCTGTGGATGTGATTCTGCTCTTGTTTGTTGATAGCGTGAATACGTTGAACTACACGTAGCGGCAGTAATTGGCATCATAGCGTTGGTCTCTGTTGCTTCGTCCTTGTAATGGAAAAATTCTGGTTACTTCCGTGTCGTTCTTTTTCCGTCATGTCGTGCCTCCCACGCCCCTCCCCTCACACAGGGATCGTCCCGGCCATGAGGTGCATGTGTGAACAACAAACTGAGGACTTGTCTATGCATGCATGCATGTGTGAAAACAGCTCTTGGCGTTGCTAAGTGAATCAAGACTTCATTCTGAACTTCTCCGGGGGAGGTGAGACACCGAATCTCTCTCAGGACAAATCCAGGGTCCACATTGCATTCTGGGAGGTTTGAAAGGACTGGATCAGGTCAGTGTGAGCACCTTTATGCACCTGCTCCATTTGGACTTCTATGTCAGAGGTTTTTATCGCTTCTTTCAGCCTCCAATCTGCCGCCTGCAGACCTCTGCTGCTTATCACTGCGTCCTATCCCCCCCCCCCCAAACACACACACTCAAATATATCATATTAAGTTATAAAACAATACCTGAGAAGAATTACATAGTGGCATAATCCAGAAAGTGCATGATTGAAAAGGGATTAGCAGGGAGGAGGGGGTGTTTGGGGGGGGGGGGGGGGGGTTTGGTGGATTTGTAGTGCGAGCCGGCTGCCTCGGCCTGATTGTGAATCGGGTTCATCCAGTTCAGATTTACGTGCCCCTGCCAGTGATTTGGGATTTACTTTCTTAACAGGCGGCGTGCAGGTCTGTCCTTGTTTGGTGTGTTTGGTGTGTGTGTGTGTTTGTGTGTGTGTGTGTGTGTGTGTGTGTGTGTGTGTGTGTGTGTGTGTGTGTGTGTGTGTGTGTGTGTGTGTGTGTGTGTGTGTGTGTCTCTGTGTGTGTGTGTGTGTGTGTGTGTGTGTGTGTGTGTCTCTGTGTGTCTCTGTGTGTGTTTGTCTGTGTGTGTGTGTGTGTGTGTGTGTGTGTGTGTGTGTGTGTGTGTGTGTGTGTGTGTGTGTCTGTGTGTGTCTGTGTGTGTGTGTGTGTGTGTGTGTGTGTGTGTGTGTGTGTGTGTGTGTGTGTGTGTGTGTGTGTGTGTGTCTCTGTGTGTGTGTGTGTCTCTGTGTGTGTGTGTGTGTGTGTGTGTGTGTGTGTGTGTGTGTGTGTGTGTGTGTGTGTGTGTGTGTGTGTGTGCGTGTGTGTGTCTCTGTGTGTCTCTGTGTGTGTTTGTCTGTGTGTGTGTGTGTGTGTGTGTGTGTGTGTGTGTGTGTGTGTGTGTGTGTGTGTGTGTGTGTGTGTGTGTCTCTGTGTGTCTCTGTGTGTGTTTGTCTGTGTGTGTGTGTGTGTGTGTGTGTGTGTGTCTGTGTGTGTGTGTGTGTGTCTCTGTGTGTCTCTGTGTGTGTTTGTCTGTGTGTGTGTGTGTGTGTGTGTGTGTGTGTGTGTGTGTGTGTGTGTGTGTGTGTGTGTGTGTGTGTGTGTGTGCGTGTGTGTGTGTGTGTGTGTCTCTGTGTGTGTGTGTGTGTGTGTGTGTGTCTGTGTGTGTGTGTGTGTGTGTGTGTGCGTGTGTGTGTGTGTGTCTCTGTGTGTGTGTGTGTGTGTCTCTGTGTGTGTGTGTGTGTCCGTCTGTCCGTCCATGAAGTCACGACTCGTTGCGTTCAGCTGGTTGAGCGTGTGAGAGGTTTTCAGCTCCAGAGGACGTTTGCATTGAAATGAGAGTTCTGTTTTAACACCGGTGAGAAAAACACAAAGATCTGAATGGGAGTTTTTTCGAGGTGCCGCCGTGTTAGCGCGGTCGGCTCCTGTTGCTAATGCTAATGATGATAAATGACGAGGCCTGCAGGCTCCGGAGAAATGATGTCCACCTCTCAGGGGGGGTTCAAGCACCAAATTAGCTTCAGTCAATAGCATGTTCCCAAAGTGTCCTCACAGGATGTGCTGACAGGAGTATTGGTTACAGTAAGCGACGGGCGGAATTGAATCTTATTGGCTTGTTCACGGTGTCATTAGCATACGAGGATGAATGAGCGGCCATGATTAGATCCTGAGTGCCGGGCAGAGATCGAAAAATGAGCTCTGGAGAAACACACTGAATTCTTTCTGCCCTGGATCTGGTTTTCTGAGTGAAGTTAAAAACCAGAGAGTTTTCTGTGCTCGACTTCATCTGGTGTCCGAACAGGAAGTCGTTCCTGCAGGAATTTAAAACAGGCTTCAAATATTACTGACAGTTCTCTCTTTCTAAATGACATTATGCAGATTCTTGTTTCCCTGGTCTAGGTTTTGAATCCATATTTCATGCGTTTGGTCACAGAGGGGTCAGTATAGTGAGGTGTAAACACACAGATCCATCTGTAGCGTGTGAGCTGGTTTACCTCTGCATTGTCCTTCTGCTGTAATCGCCAAAGACTGTTGTCATTCTTTAAGGACAGCTGTTTTGTGTTACAGGGATGTAGAGGAATATAACAACATGTAGTGTGTATTGTTCAGCCGTACGTTGGGCCGGTAACAGCAGCAGAATGGTCATCAGAGATGTGAGGGACTGTACGCTGTGTTCTCGTCTCTCGACAGGCCGACAGCTCAAGGACAAACATCACCACCGTCACACACACTCCTCATAACTGCACGTCGTGTTGCTGCAGAGAGATCTCCGTCCTTCTCTCTTTAGAGTTCAGTTGATATTTTTATATTGTTCATTCTGAAAGATCTGTTTCGTCTTTCTGCACAACAGATAGTCGTTGTCCTGAGGACGTGTTCGATGCATTTAGTCTGAAATAAAACTGAAAATAAGTCCAAGCTCATTTGATTCATTAAAGGACCAGTCAGTGAGATGTGTAGAGAGTGAAATGATAAAGTGAGCTTCCTCTATGATCAGACATTAAGGAAACATGCTATGTTGAAGTGCTGGCTTCTCTGACAACAATGCAGCAGCCAGTATGTCCTCCTTCTAACTTTAGATTCTGGTCCTGAATGGTCTGGATTTGTTTGGACCAGAGAAGGTAGGCGGTTTTAAGGCACCCCCACACGGCCGTTTTGGACGCCCCTCGGTTTGCCAGATATGAGAGCAGTTATCAGGTCAAACCAACAGGTGTTGCAGCTAAAAAGGCTCTGCGGAGTAAAGGGTGGAAGAGTAATCTGACTCATCAGCACTCCTGGTGCGTCCGTCCAATCAGAGACAGAGGACTCAGCCTTTGGTCGGGAACAAGAAGACTGAGATCTGTGACTGAAGTCAACAGGAGGTGACGTGTGTGAGAGCAGATGAAGCTGTCAGAGAACTTTGTGGTCCCATGAAACATAAACAGAATTTCTCCTTTGTGCTCAGCGTCAAAGTATCAAAGCTCACGACTTCTTCTTCTCTGACATACAGCGGCAGAATTCAAACCACAGAGACACAGTAAATAAAACCCGCTGCACACTGGGTGATCCAACAAGACCTCAGGCACTAACCCTCACCAGATCTCATCTGAAATCACAGATGTGGAGCTCTAAGCGAGCACTAAGACTCAGAGAGGAATATCACAGAGAGACTCAAGATTTCAAAGAGTCCAGAGATTTTTCACTGCAGCGTTTTACTTCGAGATAAAGGTTGATTCAGGGGCGTGTCTGGACCTTTTGACGGGGGTGGGGAGTCTAGGGTTTGGTTTCAGTTATGCCAGCAGTGAAGTAACAAGGACGACAAATCTGAGAGTGTCTTCATAAAGTGTTGACGACAAACAAACAGAACCATCTCACCATCAGACTGAGCTCTCCTCCGGCTTCATCTGCAGGTCAAAGAATGATCAGAGAGGAGGAACGAGGTCAACACGGAGCTTTGAGCTGGACATCTTTGGGTTGATGTGGTGGATGAAACATCGGAGGGATACAACCAAGCGACACCAACAACAACACGCACATGAAAACAGATGACTTGTTTCCTTTGCACTTGAAATGAGGCTGAAAACCCCCCCGGATATAACTCGGATATATAAGAAGCTTTAAACTCTCCGAGGCTCTGAATTATACGCTTTATACAATCATCCAACAGTGAGCTCCTCCTCAGTAATTATGACGTTCATTGTCTGAAAGTGGGAACACAAGCTCTGAAAACTAAGTGCCTGAGATGTTCCTCCCGCTCTCTGAGCTCAGGTCTCTGCGGCGTCTCCGTCTGACTCGTCCGTCCTGCAGAACGAGTCGTGGAATCACTTCGATTAAGCACATCGTCTATTGATTGGCTCGTAAATTGCTGCGCAAAACGAGACAAATAATCCCATTTCGAGTCTCAACACTTGTTTCTAATGGTTTTCAAATCATGGCAGGCAGGAATGGATCACAATTAGTTTAGCATTCAGCCGCAGAGAGTGGCCGTGCATGCAGGAGTGGGATTCAGAGCATCACAGAGTCTGCAGCTGACACTTCTATTCTCTGTGAAACACCTGAAGACACTGAGGAGAGAGACAGACGCTGCTGCCAGTGCAGGGTTTCATTTATTTCTGCCTTTCTTACACACAAAAGAACTTCCAGAGTGACGAATAGACCCTGAAAGAAGCTCGTTTACTGTTCACCCTGCTCACTACAGAGCAGAGACACAGGAGGCTGTGCTCATACAAAGTCATAAACCAGATCCACCATGGATAACAAACTGAACCAGAACCGACTAAGAGAGCTGTCTGTTTTCATAAAAGTATTCTGGATTCATTCAAGGACAAGAGTTTCTCTTGAACTTAATGGTGTCAGCATGTAGGACTGTGTTCATGTGGATCAGCCTTCAAGGGGTTCTTCTTCTGGTCCTCTCTCCCTCCCTCTCTCCCTCTCTCTCTCTTGTCCTGTGTGAACCCAGATGTCCAGGTAGATGTTAGATTTCAGCCCAAATCATCATGGTTTTCTTAACCTTTAGGTTCTGGATTATTCAAATAATCTGCTAAAACGACCAGAGTTATGTGTTGGATGTGTTCTGGTTTCTGGTCGTAGTCGAGTGTCGTCCACAAACGTTGAGCCGGCTTCGGTCCTACGCAGGAACACAGTCCGTGTGGAGAGCAGTTTCATGTTCCAGTCGATGACGAGCTGAGGACGATGATGTAAAGGAAACGTTATCAGCAGGGTCGACTTCTTCGTCTCTCACAGACGACTTGAACGTCTTCACTCTGACCTGAGTCACTTTTTATATCCTGTATTAAAAACAGCAGAATGTTCCCACAGACGCATCGTTTCATCACACGGATAAAATGATCATTACGTTCTTTAATTAGTATTCATTTTCTTCTTTAATTAAAAGTCAGACTTTTTTTAATGTTTCTTTAAAGTTCTCAAAGTTTGTAAAGTCTGAATTCATCACGTTTTAAGTGTTTATCAAATCACTCATTCACTTTTTGTTTTGGGACTTTTTGCACAGAAGATGTTAGTAGAATAAAAAACAAAGGAGTCCGTTTACAGCCGCTCCTGCAGGGTGCACGCCAGCATGACCTCTGCAGGTTTTTACCCACAATCCTCTGCAGGACGGTCCCCTGGACACGGTATGTAAAGTCTGTAAAGCTGAAGTGTGTTCTGTTGTCAAAAGTAAAGATGCAGGATTATTAACGTTCATTATGTTTCATACCTCTCGTGCTGTTTTGGTTTGCAGGCGAGCTGGAGCTGATCCTAGCCGTCATTGGGCGAGAGGCGGGGGGGGTTCACTGTGGACCGGTCGCCGGTCAATCACAGCGCTGAAATACAAAGACACACAAACATTCATATTCAAACCTACGAGCCTTTCAGAGTCACCAGTGAACCTAACCAGCATGTCTTTGGACTGTGGGAGGAAGCCGGAGTACCCGGAGAGAACCCACACATGCACAGGGAGAACATGCAAACTCCACACAGAGAGGCTCCTGAGATCTATTTATATGGGTGTGTGTGTGTGTGTGTGTGTGTGTGTGTGTGTGTGTGTGTGTGTGTGTGTGTGTGTGTCCCCTCCTTTTTTCAACCACCTGAAGAAGACCTCAGGTCGACTCGTTGTGATTGTGATGGAGTAAAACATTTTTGTGGCGTTTAAGCGTGCTTATCTTCTTCCGCCCTGCACCTACACGACATACGTTTGGCTCGACCTTTAAACGACAAAACACACGAGAGCATTGGACGGTGTTTTTGAATTGTTATCTGTGACTACAACTGTTGCACTTAATCTGTGAACATATTTGCACATTTTACTTTTTTCTAATCACTGTTTCTTAATCATGTGATGTTTATGATGACGCGTGCAGCTGCCCTCTTTGTCAGGTCACCCTCGAGAAAGCCAACTTGATCTTAACATCTCAAAGGGTTAATGACCTGCTAAAAGGCAGGGTTGGTAATTTCCTCCAGATCCACTTTTTAAGATTCTGGTTGAAATTAATAACTCATGTGCTCTGAAAAAGGAACAAAGAAAATCCTTCATCTGTAGCAGTTGTAAGTCTGTAAAAACTTCAACTAGTGTCTGCCACGAGGTACCAATCTGATGAACCAATCACAGCCTCCCTGTCTCCCTGCTCGTTCTCTACCTCTTGCGTGCTCTAGCCCACACTCAAAGCTCGTCACCGATGACGGAGTTTATACTGTGAGTTTACTTACCGCTGAATGAGTCATGAGACGACGTAGTTTCTACACAATGCAAGAGATGAGCTGAGGTCCGCTTCTGGAGCAACGGCGCTCGTGCATGTAAGTGAGGGGCGTGGCTTTAGACGGAGCACAGAGGGGAGGGGGTGGGTGCAGACGGAGCACTGAGGGAATGCTACTTTCAAAATCATGCTAGTTTTAGAAAATTACCAACCCTGCTTTTAAATCAAACAAAATGAGCCGTCTCTATGTTGGTCTAATCTTTACCTGAGAACAGACGAGAGTATTTATGAGAACGTTGTGCATAATAAACTCTTAACGTCCCTGAGAGAACGATGTTTGGACGTTGTTCTTATTAAGAACACACTGTGAAGTCAGATCAACATACCTTTATTCAGTCCTGCAGCTGAATGATGATTCTGGACTCGTTCTGTTGTTTCTGGCTGCAGACGACTGTTTGAATCAAACACGATGAGACTGATGAGTTCCTGAACATCTGGAATCAGACCTCCGCCTGTCGGACTGCACGCCGTCCAGCTCAATCAGACGTCACCTGGAAGCTTCTCTTTCATCAGCAGCCACACGATAAACACCGTTTCATTCATTGGAGCATGCGACGTTTGCAGCGGGGCTGAGAGTTTATTCATGTTTCTAAAATCACAAACCTGCCGGACTCCGATCCATGACTCGCTCTCTGTTAGTCTCCCCTGACGGTCACAGAGAGTCTGAAGAACTTTTCTGATCTCCAAAGCAAATAAAATAACTCAAACATTTTAACGATTAATCCATCAACTGAATCGTGACTTTTCAGCCTCCTGACCTGCTGACCACGCAGAATTAAACATCGTGTGACCTTTGAGCGTCTTTGTCTGCAAAAATTAAACTTGAGTAACAAAGTCGATCTTTTTAACAGGAAGTCGACGACCTTTGAGGGTTTTAATCCACAGAACAGAACCTGTGAAGACGCCACAGAGGGCGGAGACACCCTCGTTATGAAACATGCGATGATCTGAAAACGTTATTTATGTTCTTAACTTAACACGGAGGAGCGTCTGTGAAGAAATGTCGTTTTCAACGAGCTGAACTTCACTTTAATGAAATGTTTAATCAAACTAAATGTTCACACTCAGACACTGATGCTCGCTCGCTCTCTCTCTCTCTCGCTCTCTCTCAACAAATCAAACGTCAACAACACGCCTGTTCAGATTCTGACCATTTATTTCACGTCTTAGCAGCTTCCCGTCATTTACACACCGTAAATAAAAACACAGGAAACAAAAACAAAGAGTTGTCGAACATCAAACATCTCGTTAATCTTCCATCTGTTAACGGACATTAATCGGCGAACGCGGGGATCAGCTGAGAGGAACTTTTTCAGCATGTGTTTCTGCTGTTTTAACCGTGTCCTTGAACGCCTCACTGTGTGTGGCCTTCACTGTTCCAGTCCGGGATGGAGAACGTTTTCGACTGTCTCTTCTGCTCGCCGATCGTGTAGTCCACGTGGATACAGATGTGCCTCGCGCTGTCCTCGGAGGGGTACATGCACACCTCTCCGGTAACCACCGTGTCCTGCACCACCTCCACCGGAGCGTCCAGGTACAGCACCGCCTGCTTCCAGTGCGTCTCCTGTTTGAACGGGGAAGTGGACAGCACCAGCGGTTTGTCCGGACATGGGAACGTGACCGTGAAGTGGACACAGAAGGCATTAACGGCCGCAGAGCCGAATGAATCACACTTGAACTTCCCCTTCACCGACCTCAGCTCGTCCACGGTGACCGTGTTCAGGTCGAGCTCAGCGAAGCGGGCCGGATGTGACAGCACGTCCTCCACGTGAACCGAGATCATGGTGATGTCTGAGTTCATGATGCATTTCCGGGCGAAACCGGACATGGCAGACATGTCCACATCGTACCGGTCCTTCACGGTGTACCAGAAGTTCAGCCGGTCCTCCACCACCGGGTCGCTGATGGGGGAGATGTACAGCTCGGCTTTGTTTGGCAGGATCAACCCTCCCGGTTTCAACCACTTGTCGCGCGCGAACAGCACCGAGTTTAACATGGACTCGTGCAGGAGAGCGTAACCCATCCACTCACTGACGATCACCTCCACCTGCTCAGGTAAGTCCACCGTCTCCACCGTGCCCCGGATCACCTCTATCCGGTCCTCCATGTTGTTCTGCCGGACGATGTTCGCGGCCTGTTCGGCGATCGAACAAGCCTCCACCGCGAACACCTTCTTCGCTCCGGCCTGAACGCAGAACATGCTCAGCACGCCGGTCCCGGCCCCCACGTCGAGCACCACCTTCCCCCGGATCAACTCACTGTTCCGGAGGATCGCCATCCGGTACGTGTTGGTGCGCACGTGATCCGCGATCATCTCCTCGTGGATAGTCACATCGGTGTAGCTGTTGAAGTAATGTCGGTCCTGTCCGCTTTTGTCCACTTTTCTTTTCTTCCCCACATGAGACATCTTCTCCTCCGTGCTCGGCCGCTCTCTTTGTGTTGTTGTTCTACTTCCGCGTCAAGGAACATGGGATTTGTAGTCCACAAACACGCGTACACGCGTAAATAAATCCGCCAGAAGCTCAATGAAAAAACTACAACTCCCAGGACCCAGCGTGAGCAATGCAGTTGTGCTGCATTCAGGGTCTACAGGAAGGTGGTAAATTAGAACTTCTCCCGGATCGAGCAGCGTCAGAAGTTCTGCTCTGGGTTCAATTTCATCACAATGAAATAAATAAACTACAGACACCTCGAAGGTAGTTCTCACCTGTATGACAAAGATAGACGAGATCTCTAAACCTACATTCAGTCAGGTGATTTTCACCTGTGAGCTCGAGTGACAGAAACAACGACTATCTGAGGATTCAGTATGTTCAATATATTTTACTAAGAATATATCAATAACTATTTCATTCATTATATTGAACTGAACAGAAATGTTAAGAACTATTATTCCCCATGAAAAGTTTAATTTAAATATACAGTAAATAAATACACATTGTTGAGGAGATAACTTCAATGATTTGACATCATTAAGTCAACTTTAACTTCCTGTCCCTAAGGGGAAATGTGTTTTGCAGCCATGAGAAACATTTAGAAAACACACGCTGCATTCATGTGTCATGGACACGTCGGAAAAACGAGTTCCAGAGTCGTAAAAAAAAAACTAGAGTTCATCAAGCAACGTTCAGAAACCATCATTCAAAGCCAGATAAAACCCATCGTCAGTCACCGGGGTCATCGGGGTCATCAGTAGAGGTCAGTCGTTTGATGACCTGAGTTATTGAGACTTTTTTTAAAGGTGTATTTATGCCTTCATTTCAGAGATAGGACAGTGGACAGAGTCAGAGAGAGGCGGGGAACGACACGCGGGAAAGGAGCCCCAGGTCGGATTTGAACCCAGGCTGCCCGCTTGGAGGACCACAGCCTCCACTAGGCAGCAGCGCCCCTAAAAGACAATTTCAACCTCTCATTATTGTATGACGACAAAAAAGTAAAAATGTGACTTTGAAAAGCACAATCTACTTCATCACCACAGACCTCTGTGTGTCGCCTGCAGTCTGAAGCTTAATACAAATGAAACAGCTGGAAATATAAATAAGGAAGTACTCTCCATATTTGGAGCGTTAAGCGTCGTTGTTTGTGAGCATCTGTCAGAGTTTCCTTCTTCCTCTGAGTCCTGTTCTGTTTATAAAGAAGCTCTCACTTCTACATCTCCAGTACAGTGTGTACATCGTAACAAGCTGCTGCACACAACACCATCATTACCAGTTTGGTTTTTCTCTAAGCTCTCCACAAACTTCTGGCAGCCTGAACACAGCTGCTGCTGCTGCCGCTCGGCTCTCCTCTCTCCTCCTCGTCCCCGTGGGAGCGTCTCCAGTCTGTTTCAGAGATCTTTGGCAGAAGATGCTGGACAAATGAGACGGAGCTGCATCCCATTTCATCAGGATGAAAAGAGGAGAGGAGGAAGCGGCGGGTTTAGGGGAGAAAGACGGTGAAATGCTGGGTGTGTTGTTGTTTTGAAAGCTGTATAGGCAGCACGCTGTAATGAGAAGATGTGAAATAACAGCTTCTTGTAAAGTAAGAAAATACTGCATGAGATTTGTGGGTGGAGAGGTGGGAGTGTGTTTGTGCATTCTCATTGAAATGCTGCTTCTTCTAAATGTGTGTTCAATGCTGCCATTAAAACACCGACACTCTGGGGAAATGTTTGCATTTAATAATCCACTCTTGTCAAACTGATCGAGAATGAAACAGGGACATGTTTCTGCAGGAGAAGAGCCGCCATCAAGGGAAATGAGCCAATCATTGGTCGTAAACACAGACGCTCTACTGTTCCTTTTTACATTTATTTTAGCCCAGAAACAGAATAAACATACGTAAAGAAGCGGCGTAATCCTACAGAGAGTCAGTCAACAAAGCTGGACACAAACATGTGAGCGGTCAGTAACAAAGAGAAGAAACCTACGGTGGGAGGGCGAGCTCACTGGAGCGTGAAACAGAGACTGTGTTTGTGGAGTTCAGACTGTGATTGTTGGCAGGAGGGTCTACAGGCTCTGTTTCTGGACGACACACACACACACACACACACACACACACACACACACACACACACACACACACACACACACACACACACACACACAGGCCGTGTCGTCCTCTCCTCCTCTCAAGCTTCAGGTAAAGAGCTGCCAGACTCTCACAGCCAACAGCAGCTCCCACTGAGACGCCTGGCACCGTTTTACCTCCGTCCTTAAACCAGTAAAATGAGGAAACGCCTGCAAACAACCAGTTATTACAGCCGAGCTGTGTTCAGGTCAGCACGTTCGAACTTTCTCACTAAGATGTTTAAATGTGTCATAAACGGGCGCTCTGCAGGCACCCAGGATTATCTCAGAACTTAGTCGAGCAGCTTCCTCCGATCCAGTGCCTCGAGTGGAAGCCCGATCACTTTAGACGATGATGAGTGCAATAACAAACTTTTCTGTTTTCGCTCACTCTTCTTCCTGAGGCTGTAAAATGTGTGTTGAGACGGAATCATAGAT